>MCJB01049559.1:18187-39650 GCA_002018475.1 Nicotiana obtusifolia | reverse complement strand
GGGGGGGACAAAAATTCAATCCAAAATATCTGATCAAATTAATTCTAATGGATAATCAAAAAGTAGAATGATAATTTTGGGTATTTTGGCGCGTTAATTCTTCGTTTGGAAATTTTAGTTAAAGCGCTGAGGTTGGGTTTGGGGGATGGGGGACAAAATGTCAATCTAAAAGATCTGGGCAAAGTAATTCTAAAAGATTATGAAAAGTAAAATGATAAATTTGGGTATTCCAGTACTTTGATTCTCCGTCTAAAATTTGAATAAAAGCGTTTTAATAGAAATATAGAATCAAGAATAAATACAAGATAATTTGCTAATAATAAAAATTCAAAACTATAACAAATAGTTAATTTCTTAAAGCTAGAGAAATATAAGTTTGGCTTTAACCCTAAAATATAAGTATTATAAGATATTCATTTGAAATTTCGATGAATTTGAAGTAATATCCATCCAAGAATTTTCCAAGAAAGAGAGGGACCAGAAGAGCAAAACTAAGACTTCGCGTCTACACGTAGTGGGCGTTTGGATATAAGAATCGTAAAATTTCGAAAAAGTTTTCATTTGAAAATTAAAATTGTGTTCGGACATAAATAAAATTTTAGATTATTTTTAAAATTTTTATGAGTGATTTGAATGAAAATTTTGAAAAATAATTTTTTTTAAAAATATTTAATAATTTTCAAAATTTATTTTTTAAAAGAAATTAAATTTTTTTTTGACCAAATACTAATTTTCGAAAAAAAAATAAAAATTTTTATGGACCAACGGCTGCGGGTACTTTTATTAGTTCATCTACTCGTCACTCTCCCTTCTTAATTAAGCAAACACTCTACATTTCCCGCTATTTATTATTTCTACCCCACACATTTCCATTTTCCAACACCCACCGCGTAATAAAAGTCAGAAATAAAACCTTTTGCTTCACTCAACCCCCGAATTCCCCATTCCCCATTTCTCTTTCCTCAATAATTTTCCCCAGAAAGATAAATATATATTGCCAATTATCTTCGATTTTAATTCTTGTGGAATAATATTATCGGATGGGGCAGCAGCAATCGAAAGACGAGCTTCTGTATCAGCAAGTAAATTATGGAAATATCGAAGGCATCAAATCTCTTCACCGTGAAGGCGCTGCACTTGAGGTATCATTGATTTGTTTTTTTGTTTGGCACTAATATCATTTTTATTTTCTGAATTTGGGAACTTTTACATATGTTTTAGATTTTTGTCAAAGAAAAAATGGAAAAAGTCCTAAATTTGATGAAATTGAGTTGCTATAGTGATGGAAGACTGCGAATTTATTTTATATTAATGGTTGACTGAAGTGAATTTGGGATTTTAACAGCTAAATTATGGTTTATTTGATTGATACTTCCGCAGTCCCAACTGTAAATTTGAAACTATTATTATGTGCAAAAATATCACTCAATGAATTGTGACTTAATTTAAACTAGTTGGAATCTCTATATGACTCGTCGGATTATCAATACACAAATTTCGTGTTCAGAGGATTCATCATGATTAGACTATTTTTATGCTGGCGTACCCCAACTCTCCTCCTTAATTAGGGTTTAGGACTAGTTATGCTTTGTGATGTTCACATAGAGGGAGTTTGTGTTTATAATGGATAAGAATATTACTGGAGTCTGGTTATAATTTGTTTAAATGGGTTGATTTCAGTGGATGGATAAGGAAGGGAAGACGCCGTTGATTGTGGCGTGCATGAATCCTGAGCTTTACAATGTCGCAAAAACTTTGATAGAATTGGGTGCCAATGTCAATGCTTACCGTCCAGGTAACTAATCTTCTATGTCTTTAATACTAAGATGGCAACTTGTGGTAGTGACTTAACCCGATAAAGTTTTGTGTAATAATGGGGTGAATTTTCTTAAAAGAGAGAAAACTCATGGAGCTAATTGAGAGGTAGTTCTTTGTGTTATCTTATATAGATTTTAGACCAGTCTCCTAAGGCCATTGTTACAGAGTATGTAACTCGAGACATGAGTGTTTCAACATGACATGTTAGATCTCATATTAAGTCACTTTATTCTTGCAACTATTTAACGAGAAAATGATAAATGCTAATGTTATGAAATGGTAACTGAGTTGTACAAGAGATGCTCCGCCACCTTAACATGTTTTACATGCTTTCATTTTTCATTCATCATAACATAATTCACCTTTTCTCTTAAATAGGATTTTTGTTCCCCTCCAAGCATAAAAATTAATGGTACTATTCTTATTTTATTGTATTGGTGATATTATCTTTTCAGCTAACTGTTTTACCCATTTGAGATCATTTTAAAAATTAGGACACTTCTTGTTTAAAAGTTACCCCGTTTGTCAATAATAATATTTCAGTATTTCCTGTCATAAAAAAATTATATTTAATTCGCAAATACTAAAGTTGAGTGTTTGCAAATACTAGTTTCTCATTGGTGACATATTGAAAAACTTATTTAAGAAGTACTTCAAGTGAAATAATGGTTCACTCGCGAAACTTCTAACTTTTTCCCAAGTGAAATTCATGTCCAAACACACAGATTTCAACTTCAATTTTAAATACTCTTATTTTCAACCTCAACCAAATATTGCCAAACGCCTATGAAGTATTCTAATCTCAAACTTTCTTATGTTGATCTGTTCTAATAAAAGTATATCATTTATTTGAATGCATGGAGTAACAATTTACAACAAGTACAACAACCCAATAAAATCTCACAAGTGGGGTCTGGGAAGGGTAGACTGTAACTCAAACCTTACCCTAGTAGAGAGGCTGCTTTAAATAGACCCTCGGCTCAAGGAGACGAAAAAGACAATATATCAGTTCCATCAACAGTAACACATGGAGTAACAATTTGGAATAGCAAAATCACGGTGCACATATTAATCTGTCAATATCGATAGAGATTAATCATTTCTTTTTCTTTTAATTCAAGCAATTGTGCATTTGTTTAAATCAGACATCGGTTATTACTAGTAAACTAAAATAATTTGATTATTTCCCAGCCTCTGTTTACATCTTGATTGAAATCCCGAATTTATTCGGATACGAAAATTACATTTGTTTAATTTTCCAAATTCATTCCGTCACGCCAAATAATGTGCATTCAACTCTTATCTAGGAAACAGTGTCGTATTTACATAATCAGCATTATTCATCTGTTCTGTACATTATGGATCTCTATCTGATCCTTACCCTTATGTACATATTTAGGTCGTCATGCGGGGACTCCTCTACATCATGCAGCAAAAAGAGGTCTTGAGCAGACAGTGAAGTTACTCCTTTCACATGGAGGTATATCTACTCAAAACACATATAATGACTAATTCATTTAGGCTATGAGCGCCTTCTTGACTTGTTTGATTTCCTACTTGTCTCATGTGTCTTAAGCAAATGCATTGATAATGAATGATGACTGCCAAACGCCACTTGATGTTGCCAGAATTAAATGTTTCAGCAATGTTGTCCGTGCAATTGAGGTATATGTTCACACTTCAGTTTTATGTTCTTAATTCGGGCCTTCAACTTATGCAAGGATTATGTTTCAATATTCTTTTCTCTCACACATGCTTTTTTCATGTAATGCATTAGAACCATATTTGCTTATTTTCTGGTTGGCTACGGGAACTTTACGGGCCTGGATTTCTTGAACTGTTCGCACCACAGTTGCTTAGCCGGAAAGTGTGAGTATAATGTTCCTTTTGGGTTTTCACTAGAAAAATGTTTTATTTCTTTCAGACTTCAGAAATGCATATTCAAGTGGTTATATTTAATGGAAATGGCGGGCAGTGGTGTGTGGCTTCATTGGTCTCACACCATCTCGTGTCGTTTCCCCCCCTTCTTTTAGCTTGTTATCCTATTTATTGCACGTTGCTGCGTGTTATTGATTTATGTGTCTTATTTCTGTTGCTACAGTTCGTTTCGCAGTTCAATAATTTGCTCTTGCCTTCTATTCTAGTTTTTAACATTGTTATCAAAATGGACTTACGATGATTCCACATTTTTATAGCTGGGTGGTTGTCTTACCATGCGGTTCCCGTAATCTCAGAAAGCCTTTCAAGTTGGAGCTTGCTATATATTCAGCTGTCCAGGTAAGTCTCCTATCTAATTGTTTACAATGTATAAGTTGGGAACTTAAAAGGTGTTAGATTTTTGAAGGACTTGGGTAATCCACGTGTTTCTGACTTTGTTTTAGACTTATATAGAGAAGCATTTACTAATGTTCTACCTTTTGTAATACTTGATTGACAAACGACATTCATATAGTTGGCTCCACGTGTTAAGCAATGAGCTGAATTCAGATTTCTACCCCTTGGTGATAGTCCTGGATGGTTTCTTTCTTTGGAATTTCTCTCAAAAACTCAAGTCTTTAGATTCTTGCTTTTGCTGGTCGATTTCATTCTTCCCTACCTTTGGATTCTGTTTGGTTAGAAAAGTCAAGATCAGACTGTGTTGCATGTATTCTTTCCTGATTGTTGCTCATATCATATGCTTTCCGAATGGGGCCAGGGAAACTAATTCGTTTTTTGAAAAGTCATACGCTTCATGCTACTAACGAACATAGTGTTATATCTTGAGCAGGATGCTCAGCCCCGCACAATAGTTGCACTGTGGAAGGCCAATATGGAAGAACCAAATTTCAGCCAGCCTGATCCAGCAGTTATCATATCCGATATTTCAAACAGTAATTTCCTACGTTCTTTAACCAGAGTTCTTATAGCTGCCATGAAATATTTCCATTTGAAGATGATTATTTGTTAATTTTCATGCATAGTCCCGAGGCGCTGGAGGCAAAGGCGAGGGATAATGCCCTCCCAAGGGATAAGGAATAGACCCCGAGGAGCTAGGCGTAAGTACATTGTATTCTGATCTAGTAAAAGTCCCCCCCAGAAGAATGGGGGTGACGGAAGGGCTATGCAATTTTTATGAACGTTTATAGTCACAATAAGGCAGTTCTAATACTTAAATGGACCGGTAACACAGTGCTGTATGCACAGTATGTGTTAGGGTCTATTCATAGTATTCTTCCATGGAAAGGATATATATGGGGCTTGAAAACTAGTTATTGGACCATGCCACGATTTGCCGAGAGCTGGTTCAAGTCAGTTAGAAGTTTTTCTGGCTGTTCTAATCAATTGCTAAGATCGTTCTCTCCTCTGAGCCTGTGCTTGACATTTAGGCTTTTAAATCTTATGGTCAAATTTACTCCACCAAGTGTCTGAAATGATAAAACTTTTATCTTATTCTCATGCTGAATTACTTACACATTTAAGCATCGGAGATCCGTATTGCGTGTTGCTTGTGCTATCATCTTCACCTCAGAATTAAAAACATTTTTAAGAAACTTGAGTTCTTAACCAAAATTGTCCCTTATGTTTATGGAAGGTCTATTTTCATTCTTTAAATATACACCTGAGCTCATATCATCCAACAAGTTCGCTAAAGTTATGCATATTTAATCCAACTAGCGGAATAATACTAACTGGCCCACAGAACTAATGGTGAAACCATGTGCCACTCAAATGAGCAAGGTTAAAAAGAAAGGCCATCCTGAGTTGTCTTTCCAACTCCTAATCTCCCTTAATTCTGCACCCTTTATGGTGGCACGTGAGTGGCACGAGGTTTCATCATCAGTTGTTAGTTTTAAGGGTCAGTTAGTATCAATCTGTTGGTTAGGCCAAATATTCTCAGCTTTAGCAAACTTAAAGATTGTTAAGTGTTCAGATGTTATTTAAATGATGAAAAAAGACCTACCCATGCATAAGGGAAACTATTGGGTTAAAACTCTCAGAAACTGCGTCTGCTAGTTTAAAGATTTGAAATAATTGTTCCATTTTGTAGACATGAATATTAGCTTTGGGGGGCCAGGACAGAGTAATTATCTGCCTATCACATGATTCTGTTGTTTACGTCATTATTTGCATTATGCAACTTTATTACTGAATCATTTTCCCCATTTTCAAAATGTTTATTGCAGAAACAAGGATTAAACTTACAGCTGTCCAGGAAAGCGAAAAGCAGCAATTGCAGTCTTTCTGCAATGCATGCAAGGGAATTCCTCAGGTTTAATATAATACATCCTTTCTGTTCAGAAGTTATGTTTGCAGTCATGTCTAGATCTGCTTGCTTCTTGCCAACTGAACGAATTTATTATATTCTTGATTTTTGTAACAAGGACTATGTTACCAGTGAAGACAAAGAACTGTTCTTTTTGTAATTAATGGAGTTAAAAAACTTATCTTAGTTGCTATACCACATTTTCAGGTCATGCATCCAGCATGTCCTTTCAGATCTCAAACCCCTGTGGTCCCTGCAACTGCTCCTTCGACCACAGAGGATGTGGAATTAGCAATGGCGATTAGTGCCTCTCTTCAGTCCGCTTCACAACAAAGACCAACCTATCATGAGAATCACCTAGGATCAGGAACAGAAACATCAATGAATTGGATTAACCCTGTTGAGGTTGCCAGTCATAGTGATAGCTCTTTTACAGGGGCTTCTTCCCAAAAAGCTAGTAGTAGTGTCTGCCAGGTTGAGGAAGCCAGTTCAAGTGGCACTCAAGTTGAGCAAGTCCACACTTCTAGTGACACATCTACTGTTGTCGAAGCAATGCAAGAGAATCCGGTTACTGAATCTGTCCCAACAGCTCCTCCTCTTACAGATGAAGTTATAGACAATGGGCCAATTCACTATCCATCGATCGATGCCAGCCCAGTTGACTTGTCTTCTCCGACTATTGAGAATTCCGGAGCACACGAAAGCGGTAATCCTGATGGTGCTTCTTCATCTTGTATAATATGCTTAGATGCTCCAGTGGAAGGAGCTTGCATCCCTTGTGGCCACATGGCTGGATGCATGTCTTGTTTGAATGAGATCAAGGGAAAGAAGTGGGGCTGCCCCGTCTGTCGTGCCAAGATAGATCAGGTGATAAGGTTGTATGCTGTCTAATAGTTGAAGCAGCAAATGACTAAAGCCGCAAATGTAAGCAATTCGGCAACCTCATGTCCTCTTTGCTTTTGTTTCATTAGCTATAATAACAAAGTAAATATGTTGAATAATGTCATATCCTCCTAGTATCAATTCTTCTTCTGAAACATAACCAAGTTTTGGGGTATTCCAACTTTTGGCTAATAGGCTCTTGTTTGAGTAGCTCTTGGTACTCCTCCAGAGTAGGGGTAAGGTCTGCGTACACACTACCCTCCCCGGTCCCCAATTGTGGGATCGCACTGGGTTGTTGTTGTTGTTGCTGCTCTTGTTTGAGTAGCTTTTGGTTTTCTGCTGGTAGTGTATAACCTTTTGGGTTCGTTAGTGAAGGCATATACTAGTATTATTTAGGGCCTTTTCCAGTTGGAAGGAATTGGGAGGGATGATAAACTGGAGCCACGTCCTTATTGCCTATCGACTTTTGAGTTCTTCTGAACCATCTGTATTGAAATCCTGATTAAGCAATAGCTTTCCTGGTAACTAGAAAAAGGGAGGAAAATGTGCTTTGCTTTTGGGAATTTTTTTATCTACCAGTTGTACATTATAGACGTTCTTGCTGTCCTTCAAAAAACATTTAGGAAATATGACCATTTTTGGAACTGATAGGTGTTTCCACCATTCTATTCAAAATTATTTCTTCTCTTAGACCATGTCCCTTCCTCAACATGTGTGCTTACGTCGATGAGTACGTACTTATATTTTACAGACGAGTACCAGATGTTCTGATTTGCTGAATGCATTTTCAATTTTTGGTTAATCTTGAGTGAGACCCATTGAATATGAAGTAAATTAAAATAATATGTAATGCTGATTTAAAGACTTGATGGTTATGAATAGGAATGTACTGCAGATGATATATGTTACAAGATTCCTTACTGGCAGCTGACGAGCTATATGCTTTCTCACTTTGCAGGCATACACAGAAGTTTCTCACTCTTGATAATGAGTTTTGTATACATATATATGCTATTGTGTTTAAGATTTTCGATCTGAAGCAAAATGCTATAGTTGCCTTCATGGTTTATCTTCCCGGAGAATGTAAATTACTTGTGCAGAGAACTGAGAAGTGAAACTCTTACTGAATTACAGATGTATTAATGCAATCCTGTGCATAAATTTGTTTTATTGAGGCCTTTAATATGTTCAGCTTCAACTTGGTCATTGTGTTACTCATATGATGGTGATGTTTATTGGGATTTTTACCTTTCCTATAAACCTTATTACCCTCCCTACTCAAGTTTCATTTTAATTACATGATCATATACAATTTACCAATTATATACGAATAAGTTTTAAATTAATATCCCTTTATATTAGGAATCGAATAAGGAATATCAATTATTTCCTTATTCCTTATACTTGCCTCTCTCTCTCTCTCTTTCTCTCTCTCTCTCTCTCTCTCTCTCTCTCTCTCTCTCTCTACTCTCTTCTATGTTTTTTTCACTAATTTTTCTTCATTTGATGTTCTCTGTTTTTTAATGCTTTCTTGTTGTATAGAGTTTCAATGGAATTCATCAATAGATTTCAATCGTTTTACTATATAGTTTAACTTAACAATTTTCTTTCATGTTGCACAATTGGTGTTCAAATTGAAATTGTCAATCAATAATTTTGAAGGTGTTTGACTCTCCACCATTGACAATCATTAAAAAGTTTTGAAGCCTTGAAATCGAACTTGGGTTTTCAAAAATCATTATTTATTTGGATTGAGTGTTGTTGCAAACAATTGAGAATATTGTTTGGAATTTATATTTCAATTTTAAGGGTGTTTTGGTGAAAATTAGACTTGATTTTGGTTGAATTTCATATAAGAAGAAGAAGAATACATGACATACAATATACTTACGAAATTATAGTAAATTGTATTATAATTGTATGTAAATTCTGTTCTGTTGTAGTTATATATGTTTTTTTATATGTTCTATGAAAGTTGAAAAATAGTTGTATAATGTATGAATGGTTGTATAAAATTTGTATTTAAGTTATCAATACTATCTTTTTACATAAAGTTGTTGATCTGTATCAAAATTGTATTAAGAGAGTAAGTTTTGATTGGAATATTAGTGAGCAAGAAGCACACACCGCAGGCAAAATATATTCAAAAGACATTGTATAAAATTTGTATTAAAATTGTATTTAAGTTGTATGATATTGTAGTTGTATAAGACTGGGTTGAAATAATGTATGAAAGTTGTAGATAAATTGTAAATAATTGTATAATATATAATTAATTGTATGAAATTTATTTTTACTATGTATAAATCAGATACAAAATATCAAAAGATATATTGCATAAAATTTCTATAAAAATTGTATTTAAGTTGTATGGTATTATAGTTGTATTTAACTGAGTAAAAATAATGTATGAAAGTTGTAGATAAGTTGTATAGTATATAATTAGTTGTATGAAATTTGTTGTTACTATGTATGTAGTTGTAGATCTTCAAATTTGCATTAAATTTGTACAAAATTTGTTTTTAATTTGTATGTTAATGTATCATATATTGTTCTTAGAGATAGAGATTTTACGTGTTTAGTTTGAATATAAATATGCAATAAAGTTTAGATTTAGTAGAAGTTCTCTTTTAGATTGTGCTGATGAATAATTGTTGATTCCTTGCATAATTGTTGTGATTTAGTAGTGTAAGTGTTCTATAAAATGCCAAGCTTAAAGTAATCCAACATGTCACTCATACGACGTAAGTATCATTAACACGAAGTTCTATAAACAGAATCATGAGTATTGGACTTATCATCCATTTTAGTTGATTGCATATCTTACTGTCGAGGTTTGGGATCCTCTTGTGGTTGCCACTTCATCGATATTGTTGAAGTCTATAAAAGGGAAAAAGAGCAACAATTTCATGCTTATTGAAATTTCAAAAGATGAAGCTACGTAGCGGCGGCGGATGTCACTTGTTCCAGCACCACTTGAAATAATTAAATTGCAAGTTTCATATTCTTGTGTACTAATCTGGTCATTACTCTTTTAGAGTTTTTCGCAACTGAAAATACCATTTGATCAAAATGGTAATCTAGCTAAAGAGTTTCATTACGATTGATTAATGTTGAAAATAATCTCTATTACAACGAAAAGAGAAAAAAAAAAAGAAGAAAAAAGACTGACGGGTAATTGTGACACTAAGGCACCAAAAACGAAGATGATAACCATGGAGTATTTGTATTGGTATTGATAATGATGGTTGAGGAGATAAAAAGACCAACATGCGTTAGCCGATAAATATTCTGGAGAGAAGAGGGGAGAGAGGCGAGAAAAAAGTTAAAGGGTGTAGCTAAATCCCTTGATTGAAGGCACTAATAATATATTATGAGCCTTTTAAGGTGGTATGTATATAATTTATAAGTAATCCTTGTTTAGGATGGGTAATATATAAAATTAGAACAATTTTGATAAATAAATTTCAAATATTATATAGAATGAAAAAATTCCATATTTTTTCTACTTCAGTACAATATCCACAATTTATTAAATCTTATAAGGCACTATGATGGACAAGTTACGTTAATAGTTCCTTAGTAAGCTTCCCAAAATGGGAGGTCTAGGGTTTGAAATTCACTTGCATACCTTCTCGGTCGAATTCTCTACGGGCCTGTCTAGTTCGATTTACTTACTTATGTAATTTGCGAACTATTACATAAGAGCATGTTACTTTATGCGCACCCGAAGGGTAGCCGCGATGGACTTCCTTAAAAAAAAAAAAATCAATCCAATTGGGTCAATTAGTTGATGGCACTAGTTTCAACTCTCTTTTTGTAAATTATTTTACTACTCGACTCTTGTAAAGAATTATCTTTGACGGATTATTTTATGATTTGAAATCTCAATTGAAAATGAAATATCGTAAACTTCAATCTATTCATCTGAGCCTCTCTTATAGTCCTTATTAACTATGTAAAGAAATGTATAGATTCAGATTTTATAATCAAAGAAAAACCTTGAGACGCTATTAACAATACAACTAAACAGGAAACGATTTTCTCGAAGCAAAAATAGAACAAAAGAGAATGATATTTGGCACTTACTACTTATCGTCCCGCCAAAAGTCAAAGGAATAATTGTTTGGTGATGGCGTTGACCAGAGGGATACTAAATAGGATTTGGTATCTATAATTTATGTTTAATTAGAATTTGTAATTAATATTATATGGGAATAGATTTTTCTACATTGATTGCTTATTTTATGTGTGAAAGAATAATAGTGTGGTGATTTGTGGTGATTTTTAATAAAATATTTTCCTTCAACATTTAACAACTAATTCCATTTGCAGGAGGAGATTTGAGAATTTCAACAAAGTCATTGACTTACCGGAGTTTCAAACTCGGAATTTTTATCTGTTGTCGTCGCCGGCGCCGGTGAAATGAGTTCGGCGAGGAATCCGATCAACATAAGAGAATTTACTAGAAAGATCGAAGTTGACAATCAAATTCCTATCCAATATTACTACAATATCGCTGATAACCTTCTCAAAGAGGTCCCATCATTCTCTCTCGATAACTCCTTCTATCTGCTAATACTTGTTTGCAATTGAGGTATAGTTTTATAAATTATCCGTTCCAATAGTAGGGATTGCTAATTTAAAATTGTCTGCACTTTGCTGTGTATATCTTTTGCCCATAAAATCTGTATACTACTTCCATTCACTAACTTTCATGTTTGTAGCCTTAGTTTGTATGTCAACAAAGACAACAAAATATGTTCCTTGGGAAAATTGCAGTAGAAGTAATAGAAAGAAAAAGGTAAAAAAAAAAAAAAAAATTGTAATTCTTTGAAAGAAAAATGGAATTTAAAAAAAAAAAAAAAATTCGCCTTAATACTTGTATTCTATTAAAAGGGCAGCCTAGTACACAAAGCATCCCGCATTCACGCAGGTTTGGGAAGGGCCGAACCGGGGATATGATGTAGATAGCCTACCCTAAAGCACGCATTAGTGACTACTTCCACAGCTTGAACCTGTAATTTATAGGTCACACGAAGATAACTTTACCGTTGCTCCAAGGCTCCCCTTCACTACTCGTATTCTATTGAGTTACTGAATCTGAAGGAATGAAATACTATTCAACGGAGAAGTTCTTAGTTCCTTCTTTCCACAGCCTTATCATGCATACAAAATCTCGGAGAGTCAAGTATTTTTCAGCACTTTCACTATTTTTCTTGTCAACCAAATGATAAAGTTAATTTTATAGTGAAATAGCTAAGGTTGACAGAGTGTGAGCATTTTCAGGCAGTCCATATGGGTAGCTAGGTAAGAACTCAGGTTAGATTCAATCTTCACGGGATTGTTACAAATAGCCTGCTAGATTCAATGTATACTTTTTCTAGCCGGTATACATAGATTATACATTAATATATACAGTTATACATATATTATTCATCTGCCAGCTATTTTTAGTTTAAGAGATTATACGGGCGGGTATTCGGGTTAATTCTTCAAAATTTTATAGCTTGATAAGCGAATAAACGCTAAATCTAACTATAGATGAGTACTTTAGATTGTTGCTGTTGAAAATTAAGAAGATCTTATTATACTGCATGGGCAGTTTCTAGTTTGTATCTTCTCTCTTGCACCTGCCCTATGCATGTGAATCTTGGACATAGAATCAAACTATATAGGCAAGAAAATCATGTCAATCTTTCGCTTGCCTTTTGGTTTCATTTCTATGTTCTTATCCGAGTTTTTGTTTGGAAGTGAAAAATGGAAGGGGTTGGTGAATGTGTGGGAAAGTTAACAAAATGGATGGTTGCAACATCTTTGCCATATTCATCTTATCACTTATATTGGCGACATAGAGACTCTAGAATTGGAGTAGAACCATATTGCTGTGCGCGCTAAGCACCAGGTATTAACAGGACAAGGGTGACATAAGGAAATCTGATGTCTGTTGGATGAAAATGGAAGAGGAAACAAGCAAATTCAATTGTAAAGTTTGATTAATGTGTAGCTTGATTTTGTCGATGCAAATGAAATGGCTGTCAGTTTAACATCTGGAGAGACAAAGGCATACTCCTCTATTTCTGTGCTCTATGCGAGTGTTAACAAGATTATCTGCCTTATTATATGGTGCTCGTTTAAGTACTATAAGTCTCTGTTTACACTACATTCCTTGACAAAAAGTTGGCGTACGAGCTTTGTTGAGGTTAAACTTCTGCTTCATTTTCCTCCAGGCAAACAATCATCGGCAGGAGAACAATATCATAGATCTGTACATCCTGCTTCTCAGATACACAGGGTAAACATATATTTCCATGTTGATAACTTCTTGAGGGCATATTAACACCTATATATGAGTAATTTGTTAAATATATGTGTTCGTGCTTCCAGTATTTTATCAGAAACTATACCTTTCCACCGAGACTACATTACTTCAAATGATACAGAAAAGAGATCTTACAAAAAGGTAATTAAGCAATGTCTCTAATATCTAATTTGTGAAAGTTGCACTAGTTATGGATGTTAAATCATTAGTGATGTGATTCAGAAATTACTGGACGTCGTTCATGAGCTGGAATCCTTAAGGCCAGAAGTTGAAAGGGAAATTACTAAAGTGAACAAAGAACATGCATTGAAGGAACAGAATCGACTAAACAATCTGAGAAAAGTGCAAGATGTTTCACAGGCATCATCGTCTAGACAGCTGCCTGTTAGTAGGATGGCTTCCTTATGGCCAGTCAATAAGCAGGTAACAATAATGCATTGTGAAATTCTCCTAGAAAATTTTGTTTTATGTTTTCATTTTTGGCTGATGTATCCACTCAAACATATGATTTCTGCACAATAATTGTACATTGATTACAAATTGTGTCTTCTTTCTGCATAATTTTTTCCAGGCAAGGCATTCAAGACTGACTCTAACTATCCGTCGCCCTGTTGTCCCTGAAACTGTACCTTCAGCACCACCAATTGAAAATTTGGTCATAGATGATAATACCCCAGTCCAGTCTGGTTTATCTGAATCTAGTTTTGTGGATTCATCTTCTTCAACAACAGAGAAGTTATCGAAAAGACACGACGGAGGGAGTATTAATACTGCTTCATCATGTATAATATGCTTTGAAGCTGCAATTGAAGGGGCTCCATGTGGCCATATGGCTGGGTGCATGTCTTGTTTGAACGAGATTAAAGCTAAAAACTGGGGTTGCCCTGTCTGTCGCACTAAGATCGAGCTGGTTTTACGTTTATATGCTGTTTAACAACTAAAGAAGGATACCTTGATGTAAATGTTTTTACCATTTATCTACTTTGCTGTGTTCTGTAAATTGTAATGCAATACAAATGTCAGTGTCCAAGTTCTGGTTCTCAGCTTCCTTGTTTTTTTAACCATGTTGCAGAAGTTGGCAGTGTGGATAAAGTCAGTGTCCAAGTTCTGGATGCCTTTCTCAGATACCTTGTTCTTTCTTTTTTTACCATGTTGCAAAAGTTGGCAATGTCGATCAAGTTTAATACTCCAATTAAAGTAATCTATTATTGACAACTTAGTCCCAACTTCTTTCACCGTAAAAAACTATAATATTCTAGATTAGCATCTTGTCTCAAACAAAAGAAAGAGATTGGTTAATTGTATTCGTCCACACATTATCAATAGCTTATGATTAGTAATAATTTTTATTTTTTTGTGATTGGATAAAGAAAATTGTTTAGAGAAGATTAAATGTATCGGAACTTAAAATTGAAAGACGATTTATGCTATCGAAAATATTACTATAAGAATATATGTTGTTAGCACGTCTACTTCTGCAGCTTTACTCTAAAAGCCAGAAACCATTCTTTCACTTTACCTCTCTTTCTTCAATAATAATTATCTCATCAAATCTTTCAAACTTTTCTCTTTACATAATTAAGTCACGTCGTCTTTTTTGGCAGCGATCTTAGATAGGCGTGGATGGAACTTTTTCAGATTAAGCTTGTTTGGAGGGTTATTACGTAGCGTTTTATAATGTATTGTATTGTATTGTTTTGATGTATATAATATTTAAATAAATTATATTATTTGTCGTCATTTTATGATGTCATACGCCAACAATATGAAGAATAAAAAGGTAAGATAAATGATAAAATATGATTATTTAATAATAAGGAAGGACAAAATGAGAGAGAAAAATAAGTTAATAACAACGCGACCACACCAAATCGATCGTTCCATAACATGATACTTTTCGTTGTTACATAACGACGGATTTAAGATATGATATAATAAAATATAATTAAAAATTAAAATAAATATTATATTTAAAGTAACAATAAAATACAATACAACGAATAATTAACCGTCCAAGCAATAAGTAAAAATAGAGTTTAACAGTAAAGTTCTTTGATTGCTAAAGATAAAAGCGAAGTTTACTGCACATCCAATCTCGGATTGTATATTGAAACTTGAGTTTAAATGGCGATTTTATGAAATTTCTTTAACTGATTTTGATTGCATAATACAGTCTTTCTCATAACGGATTTTTTATATTATGCTATAATATATGTCCTCAACGAAAAAAATATCAAATTAAATGCGTGTGTTATAGAGATTCTAAGTTTGTTAAAATTTGAGATGTCTAGTGAACTAGAATTTCAATATATTCTTTTCCAACTCTTACTTTACTTAAATATTGTCCAAATACCTTATATTTTGCGTTTAATAAATTCAGTAATATTTCAAATATTCCAATGCCAAATTCTCCATGCAAAAAATGACAAAAAAGGAATGAGAAAATAAAGAAAACAGAACCAAAGAAGGGACTGACCCAGACAAGACAAGGCATAAGGGTAATGGGCCCACAATGACACAGACAATACAACAACCTTTCACGGCCCAGAATTTTATCCACATAACGTCAAGATCGTGAACTACACGCATTCAACCGGACCAAACCCGCTTTGGGTCCATGTTCAAATATTAGACCAACCAATTAGAAAATTTGACCTGTACCTATTTGGGCCGACATCAGCCTCAGATGCCCACGTGCACTGGACAGGTATTGTGGGCCCAACATTGGACTTTATATCTAATCAAATGGGTCAGCTCCAGTCGAAGTGATAGTGCAATCAGGACATCAGGTAGTACTACCAGTTACCGGAAACGAAAAAAGAATAGGGAAATTTACTTTATATAGTCACTCTAAATGTAAGTATATTTTTGTATATTAAAAATTAATAAACATATTTTATATATAATCAGTATATAGTTTTGTATATTTGGGACAAACGAGTGTAATTATTTTTAGCCAACTAACAAATATGCAACTTGCTCAAAAAAATGATGCTACAAAACTAGAAGGTTCACCTATATGAATTTTTCTCTTCCATTATGCCTTATTTTATTTTGGTAGTTGATGATAGGGGTGTTAATGATTCGGTTCGGCCGATTTTTTATAAAATTTATAATATATTAATTTTTCGGTTATTCTATTTTGTATAACCAAAATTAGATTTCTCAAAACTGTCCCAATCATCTCTATTTTTCTTCGGTATCGGTACGATTTGATCAATTTTTTGGTATTTTTTTAAAAACGTCATGCAAGAATCGCTAGTCGAAGTTAGAATGTGATAAGTGTGTACTTGCATTCAGGGCGGCTCAAGCACATATGTGGCCTAAAGCCAAAGTTTAATGTGAGGCCTAAATTTCTAAAAGAAATTTATGATATATAGTTTATTTAATGTCTATTCTTCTAGCTTTTGAGATGCAAATGTTAATAATTTTTTAATAATCGATTTCTTCTAATAATTCTCTTGACATTTTTACTATTTTAAAAGTGATGATCAAAGGAACATGAAAGATGTCTAGAATAGGGATTCATCCCACTATTTTATACATGGTAGCATAGAACAAATTAAGCCAGAATAAGAGAATATAAATTATACGAGTGAATAATAATCAAGTTGGGACTCAAGAATAGAGATTATTAGAAGATTAATATCCAACAAGAGAAATCTAAACCATACATGAGGAAAGATATCCAATACTATATGGTTTGCTGTTGAAGATCGATGGAATACCTAGTGGCTTGCTACTTAAGATATTAGAACTAATTTAATTTCGACATGAACAGTAAAATAGATATGGAAGTTTGGACTTTGAATATTAATTAATTGGTCACTTATAGCCATTTTTATAACCCGTCTATTAGTTTTAAACTTAGTATATAAAATATATTTTCATATATAAATTAAATCTGTCTTGTGTTCAGTTGAGTGTGCTTCTTAAAGTCAGGATAAATTTTATACTACAATCATCAAATTTTATTTGTCCTATATAAAAGGTGGAATAGAAAATCCCGACCATTATCCTTGCAATAATCCAGAATTACATAATATCCGTATTATAATCCAAATAATAGATATTTAAAGTCGTTCCACTCTTTGATACTATGAATTAAATTATTTAAGTGAGTAAATTACCAATACTGAATAATTAAATAAAAAGGTTGCACTGCCCTCTTTTTTTTTTTTTTATACATCTTTTTCTTTTGTGTTTGAATTTAAATCTTTTAAGAAAATATTTTTTGGCTGGGTCATAGGCTCATAGCATGAGGGATTCTCGTACCTGTTTCCTTTTAGATAAGAAAATGTATGGATTTGAGATTCTTTTTGTGTATGTGCTGAAAAGTCGACGAAAATGACAGATTCACCTGTGGCTTCTGCTATTTCTTGCTGTTTCCGCTGTTCTGTTGCCTTTCTTGAGTTTTACTTGTTTTCACTTACTTTTCTTTACAACTATGAGACGGTAAATACTTATCGGTATCCGTGTTTATACCTAATCATAATTAAGTATAAATAAAATATATGCAAAACACATATTTTATATTTATTGGCTTAATAGAATTATTCGATGCAGATAAATTTTTATCCTATTTATGTACATGTGCCATAGTGCATCCATGAACCTATTACTAACTTATACAACATCACTCACTTAATTTTACAACCAAAAAATACGTGATAAAATATCACACTAGAGACAATGTTGGCATGGTTAATTGATGTTTTTTATTTTAGTCACAATTAATAAAAAACAGATCTATTGGCTTGGAACATAATGTAGGTTTTCACCCTTGACCTAATTCAATCATGACGACGTTGCATTCTTTATAAATAAATAAAAGGTACATCCTCTGTATCATTTATATATGAAAATTAAAAGGTTTGATTTTCGAAATTTAAATATTATTTTATAAAGTAGGACAAAAAGAATATTTTTATAAGTTCTCCAGTTGATTATTGAACGAATCAATTAGAGGTAATTATTGATGCTTGATAGTTATAACACTAATTTCTGAAAACGGGTGTTAGAAACTTAGTGTGCTTTAGGCAGACAAGAGATCATGTTTCATCATGGTAGGTCTAAAGACAAAAAAGTAAGTAAAACATTAAGCAGATAATAAAGCGTCAATTTAGATATAATTAATAAGCAAACAGTATTTCTGCATCATATATATGTTACTAAAACCTTCACGTTATTCCCTTAATATATGCGAGATCAACAATGACAATTGATTGGAACAGTAATCAGAGTTGGTTTGACCAAAATGCTAATAGTGCGTACAACAATAATAAACGTAATGTAATCATACAAGTGAGGTCTGGAAAGAATAATATGCTTAAATTTTTACTTTATCTTATGAGCGTAAAAAAATTGCTTCTGATCAATTCTCGGCTCAAAGAAAGAATGAAAATAAAATACGATACTGAAAAAGTCATGAAAAATAATTTAACGACTTAAGATTAATGCGCAAGTACATTATTGGATGCATTTTTATAGTTGCGATTTAATTCATCCTAACATCTTGTCAGTGGATTAGTGGATGCTTTCTTTTGCTTATTGGATCACTATCTCTATTTAAGGGTGCTTATTTAGTTTAAATAATATCAAGTTCGCAAAACTACATTTTTTTTGGTTTAAAGGATAATTAATATTATAAAAGCAAAATTAAGTAGCAATATCATAAACCAAAGGAGTACTGCAGCCCCCCGCGCAGTCGTAGCTAGATTATACTGTCAAATTCCTATTTGGTTCCAAAACTTTTTTAGTAAAAGTAATTCCTAAAATGTCTTGCCCGAAAAACTACATACTGAGTTCACGTATATCACTTACATCATTTTCTATATGTTTGTTAGGATATAGTACGTATGCTCCAGATTCAATCTCATATGTGATCATTTGAATATATTTTTGTGAGCGTTATTTGATATAAAAAATATATGGCATTTGATATTCTTTTATCATAGTTTTTATTAATTGTTTGATTAATTTGATAAGGTTCTTGATTAAATTTTGAGACTTGACATTGTGATGGAGATCATGATAATGAGAGCGAAGTTTCTTAATTTAGTCTAAATTTGTTCTTGATCGTAGGATTATTAATTTGGACATTAATAATCCGGTTAGATCAATATTTATGTGATTGTATTTATTGGATAAATGTTAGTTGATCTCATTAACTAAATCGCATAGATAGATGATACATATAGAGATATGATCATTGAACCGGCTCATTGGATAATTCCTAATGGTTAGAATTACCATAAACTATCAATAGGATATTCTCTTGAAAAATGTGATGTAAGAATTTCCTTCGACCTAAGATCGTCATAGTAATTGACAAGTTATTTATTGTGCTTTGATACTAGTGTCACGACCCAAAATCCATCTAGTCGTGATGGCACCTAACCCAACCCGCTAGCTAAGCCAACTAACAACTATCCAATTTAATGAGATTGATCAAGAGAAGAAATGATAATACAACTGCTTTTATACAAGAATTTTCCAAGAACGGGTAGTACAAATCATAAGCTTCTAAGATTTAGATTTTTACAAAACCGAATTGAAATAATTACAATATCTGTTTGAAATGTAAATGAACAGAATTCAAATCTAATGCTACCAAGGACAAGTGATAGTTATAACTGGAATGCACGTGCATCTTCAAATCCAGCTCCCGCCATACGCAGCAACATCAACATAGGTGCAGAAGTGCAGTATGAGTACAACCGACCCCATGTACTTAGTAAGTAACAAACCTAACATTAGGTTGAAAGTAGTAACGAGCTGGGGCAACGGTCAGAGTCCAACTACAATAACCAGTAACAATTTATAACAATCATAATAAAAATAGTGCTAGAAAAATAACCTAGAGGTATGATGTTCAGCTCGCTCACAGCTACGGGAAAATAGGTATGTTTTTTAAATAAAATAGTAAAACTCAAATCTTTTACCGAAAGCACCAAAATATGAGTAAGTTTGTAAAACCGTGATTTCCTTTCCAAAACTTTTCAGCACGTAAATGTTTCATTATCAAATAGCATGAGAAAAGTACATCTCTATGCCTAATGTCAATAAATGAGAAGTCATGCATGACGTGATACCGTACAGCATGAGGAAATTGCATCTCTATGCATGTATGTCAAGTGTGCATATCGAATGCAATACAACATAGTGAATAACCATATGCATACTCTCAGAGTATCAATCCACTCAGTCCTCCTAGTCACTCAATCCTCTCAATTACTCACTCCTCACAACACTCAGTCCTCACAATCACTCAATCCCCCCAATCGCTCGGCACTCGCACTCAATAGGTACCTGCGCCCACTGTGGATGTGCAGACTCCGGAGGGGCAATTCCAGCCAAAGAGCTATAAGAAACCAATCATGGCATGAATCGAATAAACATGGTGTGGCATGCAGCCTGGTCCCATAATATCCTCACAATCAGGCTCTCGGCCTCACTCAATCATCAATCTCTCCAATATCTCGGACCCACAACTGTGATGATATAATGTATAAATAAAGGACAACATAGATTGAGATATGATATACAAATGATAGTTGTGACTGAGTATAAATTTCAAATTAAGCAATTAATTCAGCATGTAACACGACCTCTGTGGGTCCAAACAGTGCCAGCATGTTGCCTAAACATGATTTCTAACATGGATAACAACGCAATTACTTTAGAACGTAGAGATTTCATAGATATGATTAGGTAACTATGTAATACCACAAAAATAACTGAATCACAATTCACACAGTGCACGCCCACATGCTCGTCACCTAGCATGTGCGTCACCTCAACACCAAACACATATCACGTATATTCAGGGGTTCATACCCTCGGCACAAAGTTTAAAAGTGTTACTTATCTCAAATAAGCCAAATCCAATACCAAACAAGCCAACGGTACTCCAAAAATGTCATCCCGTGCATACCGACCTCCGAACGGCTCAAAACTACGCAAAACCAACTCAAGAACATTAAATAATGCCTAAGAAAAAAATTCGAAATGACAAAGGTCGAATCTTTAATCAAAACTCCAAATTCAAACCTGGACCCGCACCTCAAAATCCAACAAAACTCACAAAAATCTGACAACCCGTTAAATTACGAGTCTAACCATACTAGTTTCACTCAAATCCGACTCCGAATCGATGTTCAAAACTCAAAAATTCACTCATGAAACTATAGACAAAC
>MCJB01049559.1:0-18148 GCA_002018475.1 Nicotiana obtusifolia | reverse complement strand
TTAAAATTCACAATCGAATTACCAAAAACGAATATAGGTTCACGAAATATAACCAAAACCAAGTAGAGAACACTTACCCAATCCATATTGTGAAAATTGCTTCAATCCGAGCTCCAAAACTCCAAATATGAAAAAATAGCAGAAACCTCCTAAATAAGAGTACTTATAATCACTAGGCGAAACAATGAATCGCGACAACGGAAGTACCATCGCAATCGCAAAGAAGAAAAAGCACCGCTCTTGAAAAATACACTACGCGATTGCATCAATAGACTCGTGAATGCGGTACATAGAACTCGGTACATAGAACTAATAGAGCTACGCGTTTGTGGAAACAACCTCGCGAACGCGAAGAGACAACCAACATTTTGCCCGGCTAAGCCCCAAATACTATGCGAAGGAATGGAAGCAGACGCGAACACGATGAAGACCATCCCAACTCTACGCGAACGCGATGAAGAAAATGCCCTACTCCAAATTTCCTCTACATGACCGCACACCAATCTTTGCGATCGCGAAGGAAAGTTGAGGCACCAGAAACCAAAAGCAACCAGCAATCAATCATAAAGGAAAAATGCCCCCATTCCACTCCGAAACTTACTCGAGCTCCTCGGGACCACGCCCGAACATTCCAATAAGTCTCGTAACATAATATGGACCAACTTGAGGCCTCAGATTACGCATAACAATATCGAAACGATGAATCGCACCTCAAATCAAACTTAAATAAACTTTCAACTTTCAACTTCCAAAACTCGCGCCGAAATATATTAAATCAACCCC
The DNA here is from genome assembly GCA_002018475.1 of Nicotiana obtusifolia. Taxonomy (NCBI): domain Eukaryota; kingdom Viridiplantae; phylum Streptophyta; class Magnoliopsida; order Solanales; family Solanaceae; genus Nicotiana; species Nicotiana obtusifolia. The sequence goes on along the minus strand of MCJB01049559.1, from coordinate 17,365 downwards.
GAATAGACTCAAATTTTACACACAAGTCCCAAATGACATTACGAAGCAATTTCAATTTCCGAAACCACAATCCAAATCTGAATTCATCAAAGTCAACTCTCGACCAAGCTTTTGAACATTCCAAATCTTCAAATTTCCAACTTTCGCCAATTAGCGCCGAAATCTTCTAGAAATATTCAAATACAAATCCAGGCATACGCTCGAATCAAAAATAACCATTCGGACCTAACAGAACCATCAAAACTCCAGCCGAGCTCAAATACTAAAAAGTCAAACTTGGTCAACTCTTCCAACTTAATGCTTCAATCATGAAATTCATTCTTCCATATTGATTCTGAATAACCTTAAAACTAAAACTGACGATTCACACTAGTTATAATACATCATAAGGAGCTACTCATACCCTCAACTACCGAGCGAAGTACAAATGCTCAAAACGATCGGTTGGATTGTTACAACTAGACACCTATAGCCCTAGGGCATTAGTTCAAAGGATATTGGGTATGATTAAATGCTTGTGAAATTAGCGCTTGATCAAGATGGAATCTGTCAACTCTTGGTAATGAGTTTAAGCTCCATATTTTCATGAATTATAAACGATCAAACTAAGACCTTGGCCAGGGCAATTGAATGAAGGAAGAAAAAAGTTTCCTAGGACATTCAATGGTTGATTATATATGACATGGACACACAGTTGGTCGCCTATTAGGATTTGATAGTTGAACCATATCCTAGGGTGACTCACAGCTATAAGGGTAAAAGAAAATACTACTTTATTCTTCTACGGGTTCTTGAGAGTAAATTGTATACTTCATGTTATCCGGTTGTTAACGAGTGTTGCTAGACGCCATTCTTCATTAGTATATTGATGTGATCAATTTATTACCAGCTTAATATTGAACCTATTGGGTCGCACACTAACGAGTGTTCTGATCTTTGCTAAAGGATTAAATACTTTATTATTTGATAATTAAATTAAAGAATTTGATGAGTCAAATAAATTTAGTTATTAGTCCAAATAAAATATTATTATATTTTACTAGCACCGAGGATATAATTAATATTGTAAACAAATTAAAATTTTCTATTTAGAATAGAAAATTAAATTATATCTCTTGGTTGAAGTATATAATGGATATATACAAAATCAATATTAATGTATATGTGAAATATATAAAAAATTAATGGACACTAATTAGTAAAATCTAATTAAGACTTGAATTCACGTGTTAAGTCCACAAAATGGACTTGTCGGCGGCTTAAGGTCTTAAACCATTTGGAATGGGATTCATATATTTTCAATTGAAAATTCACGTTTGATAGTAGAAAATTAAACTATATGAAGTGGACGGAAAAAAAAACAGAAAAAGAGACCTAGCATCTATTAAACGAAAAAGAGTATTTCGGGAAGCCGTAAAAAATTAAGAGATAGTTTTGGCAAAGAAAATTAGTTTTCATGTCGTGTTGTTGGCTGGATTTTGAGAAAATTTCAGCATACAAATTTTATTCAATTTGTTCGCTGGTTTTATTGATCAAAGAGTTGATAGAAAGGATCAGCCTCGATGTAGATACACATAGAGTCTTCGCACTATCGAAGAAATTTTAAAACGAGACTCTCTTCACCAGGTACGTCTTAGATCCAATCTTTGACATGTAAATAAATTTTAAACACGAAAAGATCTACCTAGGATTGTTATTGTCTTTCGCTGCTTGTTACGAACACCTATATATAATTTTTCAATGGTATCAGAGCCATGATTTCTCGTGTCTAAATTTATTTACGAAATCTTTTAAGATTATATTTGAAGAGTTCAAACTATAATACTCATGTCTTGTGCAATAGTCAAATCGTAATGCATATGAATTGATATTATTTTAATGTGAATAAAATATATATTCAAATAAGTTAAACTATTGAGATAGTCATAACTTGAATTTGAAATTTTGTATTAGATACGACGAGTATCCATAACAGGTTATTGGATCCTATTGATATTTTTAATTGTTATTAGTTCATGAGATGTTAATTAATAATAATGTTCTGGCACGAATTTTATTTTTTGATATATGTGATATATAAGATAAGCATGTTAGAAGAATGTTGAATTTTATTTTTGTGTCACATGCTTGTTCTTTACATTATTTTGAATTATTTATTATATGTGATGTGAATTAATTTAGGACTAAGCATGTAGACAACTTGAACTAAATTCATGTGCTATAAAAAATTTGATCATGTTATTAAAAGTTGTTTTAATAACAATTCCCTCTCACTAAAATTTGAGTTCTTAAATAATAAAATATAACATATTTATTGTAAAGCAATTCATCAAAATACATAATTTTATTTATTTCTTGTTTATAAGGAGCGGCTTGACAACCAGGAGACTTATAGTTCGAGAATATGTTAAAATTATTTATTGCATTAAATGCATGGATTGGAAGAATTATTTAATTTTACACTAGACGTCTGGACTACTCTGGGAATATAAAATTTAACAAGTTCTTTGCTATCATGATGGTTGAACTCAACTATGTCAGTAGGATCGACCTGACTACCAGGGAATTATTTGACATAGAGCTATTTGAGAAAACTGTATGGAGATACAATTGGTAAGAGTACCTACCTTTAAAATATATGTACGAAACGAATTGACTTCCAAGGGGCTCATATATATTATTGAAGGATTCCTTTATTCCACTAACAGAAATAAAGATTTCTTAAACTATAATGAGGGTAAAAGATTTAAAATAATTAGTGAAAATATCATTTAGATAAAAGTCCGTATTTTTATGATATATATAAATATGTTCTTATATTATTATATTTTTTTCTATATTTTAGATTTCTCAATATATATGTTATATCACTGCGTGAAATACTTGAGACCAACAAGTTGGTAGGACCAAACTTTGATGACTGGTATAGAAATTTTAGAATTGTTCTCATACATGAAAAGCTCATAAATGTGATCAATAAGCCTGCAAAGCTAGTCCCACCAGAGAATGATGTTGAAGGCACCAAGGTTTATCAGAAATACTTCGAAGAATGCCTTGCTATTAAACGCATCATTCTCGCTTCTATGAGTTCAGAACTCCAGAGAAAATATCAGAATATGGATCCAACTGCAATCATTGAATATCTTAAGAAGATGGTTGATACATAGTTGGATATTGAAAACTCTCCAGTTGGACCCCATGTCAGTCATGTGATTAATCTTACCAAAGAACTTGAGAAATTGGGGGACAAGCTTGGTAAAGAGCTTTCTAATGATTTGATCTTGCAATCAGTATATGATATTGAATGTTTTCACTGTAAGAAGAAAGGGCATGGAAGAGAAACTGCAAAGAGTATCTTGCAACTATAAAGGATAAGAAAACAAGGTAAAACATTAATGGAAAATATTTTCAAGGTTTCTTTAGCTACTACTAATTCTTCATTGTGGGTATTAGATACTGGCAGTGGTTATAACATCTGCAATATGTTGCAACGGTTCAAGATAAGTAGGAGGCTGAAGAAAGGAGAAGTTAATCTACAAGTTGGAAATGGTGAAAAAGTTGCACCCACAGCTGTAGGATCAATTTTTTTAATAATGCCTTCGGGCAAAGTACTTATCCTGGATGATTATTATTATGTTCCTAAATTTATTTCGAATATAATTTCAGCTTTTATGTTAGACAAGTGTGAGTTTCGCATTAACATAGGCAGTGGTATTTGCTCTATTCATTATGGTAATGATTTATATGTGAATGGCTATCTTCAACATGATGTTTATGTCTTACCTAATGTGAATGCAAATTCGATTATGCTTGTTTCTAGTCTTAAGAGAAAAAGAGATGATCAAGCAAATCACATGCCTTTTGCATTGTAAGCTTGGTCATATTGGAGAGAAAAGAATAAACAAGTTGTACAAGGAAGGGTACCTTGACAAGTATGATTTTGAATCATATCCAACTTGTGAATCTTGTCTCAAAGGAAAATGACCAAATCTCCATTTACTGGAAGTAGAAAAAGAGCTTTTGAATTGTTAGGACTAATTCATACAGATGTTTGTGGGCCCATGAAAATTCAAGCTAGAAGTGGATATTCTTACTTCAGCACCTTCGCTAATGACATGTCAAGATATGGATTTATGTATCTTATGAAACACAAATCTGAATCTTTTGAAATGTTCAAAAGGTTCCGTAGTGATGTTTTCCGTAGTGAAGTTGAGAAACAGACTGGCAAAAGTATCAAAGTACTAAGGCCTAATAGAGGTGGAGAATATCTTAGTGAAGATTTTACTAGGTATCTCAAACAGAATGAGATTCTCTCACAGTGGACACCTCCAGGAACACCACAACATAATGGTGTGTCTGAAAGGAGAAGTCGAACCTTATTAGATATGGTGAGATCCATGATGGGATTCACTGATCTTCCAATAAATTTATGGGGATATGATTTGAAAGCAGCAATATACTTACTTAATAAAGTTCCCACTAAGTCAGTCTCTACAATACCCTATGAGATATGGAAAGGACGCAAGCCTAACCTGAAACATATTAAAGTTTGGGTTGTCCAGCTTATGTTAAGAGACTCCAGTATGATAAACTTGACTCAAGATCTGATAAGTGTAGGTTCATTGGGTATTTCAAAGAAACAATGTGATATTATTTCTTTCACCGTTCTGCCATAAAGTATTTGTGGCTAAAGGAGCAACCTTTTTGGAAAAGGAATTTCTTTTGAAAGAAAATTATAGTGGAGAAATAGAACTTGATGAAGTTCAAGAGAGTAATGAATCAACACAAACTCAAGATCATGAGACACAAGTAGAAAAAACCTTTATTGGATGTTTTGAAGTTGACAAGGAAGTTGCCATCTTCAACGGTTGAAGTTCAAGAACTAAATGTAGTTCAAGAACAGCTTAATGAAACAGTTCCAAACCAAATTGAACAACAACCAAATCCAGTACAAGGTGAACAAGTTGTACAAGCACATCTTAGAAAGTCTACACGAGAACATCATGTACCAACTAGATTAAATATAATGGTACAAAATGATATACCAATGAGGTTTGATCATAATGATGATAACCCTAAGACTTATGAAGAAAACAAACTCAACAATCAAGTATGTTATACTCGATTACTCCATCACAATTTATGTGAGGGTTTTTGGATTTTGAAAGTCAAACGAAATCCGAATTATTCTTTAACCGCAATTTTTTTATATGCCTTACAAATATTTTGAATTATTAATTATTGTGACTTATACACTCTCCAAATATATAAATGTTATTTGAAAAAACTTAAAGATTCTACGCCCAAATATACTGTCAAAGTTAAGAAGTTTGAATTGCGGGAAATGAAAAGTGTCACATAAATTGGGACAAAAGGAGTATTAATAATTAATGTTAATTTCTATTGGGAGATTAAATTTCCTCAAATTCCAGCCAAATATTGTAGAAACTTATGTTGATCTATATGTGCAGATTCTACTAAAATCCAACCACAAACGGCTCTAAATGAAGGAGAACTTGTCCGAGATGACTAAATGGCTTTTCCTTGTCTCTCCCCCTTTATAGAAACTACCTTTCCCTCCCAAAAATATGTCTCTCCCCCTTTCTAGAAACTAGTTAGATTAAGTGAAAAAGAAAGAGAAAGGACAAGCAACGAGTGCTAATATTTCACACATAATTCATAGTTGCTATTATGGATGACGAGACTGTTACATATGTGAAAATAAGTTGACCAAGAAAGATTAGTTGATTGTGAAATTACACAAGTAAATGTAACTGGTGCTACCATCTTCACTTGCAAACAAACTAAATTAATACTAGGAGCTTGTAATAGTAGTAGCTAAACAATAGCTGAAGGCCTAATTAGTTATGCCAATAAGTCATTTGACTCAAAATAATGTCACACAAGCATCACTGGCTGTAACATAAAGTCTCTCAAAACCATAAGACATTGGACTGTATTGCTAATAATCATTACTGCAAAAGTAAGTCGAAAGATCAAGGCAATGGTACAATACAAATTGCTCCTAAAGTGCAAGAAAAATCAATTTCAATTTCATACATGCCTAACGATCGTAAAAGATATGCTGTTTGTATCTTAACAACTATAGCATATAAAGATATAAGAGAATAATCTAGTATGTTCCCCCAAAAATGACAAATACTTATTTTAGCATCTCCTTTACTCCATTTATATATCTGTAAACTTTAACACACAATGACTCGCCTCCGCTGCATAAGTCTACATCATATGAATACATGCAAGCATAAAAATTATCACATACAAACATACATTTACTAACATGTATACACAAACATAGCCAAAAAATTGAGGATCGCTTATAATAATCATAAGCATAATATTGTCATTTACACCACAAATGGACTAGTCTTTGGCCATAATATGAGGCTAACTAGTGCCGAAGCAGAATTTTCAGTAAGTGGTTCAACTCTAATATATATGTATATGGAAAAATAATTGACGTTATTATATATAATATAATTTTTCGACGAAAGAAATTCGGATGTCTCTAGCTCGGCCTACTAGCACTCACATGCAGTATGTATTTTGGAAGTAAGGTTTGTCTTTTCTGGGTCAAGGCTAAATGGCCATAAATGTGCAATATCTAGCTAGATTATACTGTTGGAGTGACTTTTAAATGGTGAATGTACCTCCCTAATTTAAAGCTCTATCCACTTTAGGGAATATCTAAGACTGAGATTGACACAATGGAGTAATGGGAGATGGATTTGGGTTAATAAAAGAAGCCATAAGATCTTGCTGAGGAACACCCTGAATACAATCCCATACACAGAATTCAGAAAGAAATAAGCGAAAAGGGGACAAAAGAAGCTGAGAAGTATTCAGAATAGGATTTGAAGTTGTGTGTACATTGAACTGTCTATAACTTTTGACTTAGCTAAGCTATGACTTTGTAAACTTTACTTGTGATTAATTAAAGCAAGTTACCAACTTTAAAAAATTTCACTGTCAGTATAAAAACTAAAATTCAAATAGAATTACGTACAATTACCTTTTAAATGACCTAATAGTGTTGGTAATACTTTTTACATCTTCCTAACACTAACTTAAACTCTTCAGAATATATATTACTTCCAATAGATTCAATTAATAAAATGAACTCAAATATCAACATTTTCTAATTAGCAGTAAAAATTACAAATTTTCAAATATAAATTGTTATACTGATGATTTTAACTTATAGAGAAATTTGGAAGAGCTTTTCTTAAAAACCTTGGATTATAAAGAATGCATATTTGCAAGTATATATTTTTACTAGTTGGTCAGATAACTAAAGCTGACCGGCAAAAAATGCTTATAGTGGCCGGAGAGGAAAAAATATATACTAATTCAAATTAAAAGTATATGCCAAAAAAGAACATATTGAGGCAAGCCAATTATGTACAAAAATACTAGCCAAGAAAGAAAAATGATTGATTGTGAAACTTTTCTTCTTTTTGATAGATTGGTGATGAAACTCGGTCTATATTTGCAGTGTGAAAGACAGACCAGTCCTAGACAAAGCTGACATATGATCTAGCCAAAGTCACTAACACTTTCCCTACTGTATCCATTAAAATATTTGCAAAATATGAGCAAAAAGACATGAAACATGATATTGCAAATCTATGAAACAACAAATCATAAATAGGGTTTTAGCCAAGCAAGAGAAATATCCATAGCAAATGTTGGTAGATCTATAGCACAAAATTCACCTACATCTTTTTTTCCTTTTAAAATAACAGCCAGTGCCACTACCACTTCCATTACTACCACTATCACTTCTAGATCATTTGCATAATTAGCTAAAAGAAAGTACTGATCAAAATCAGTGTTCCAATATCCATAAATAGTAACAAGAAAAAGGGTTCCAAGTTCCAATTGTTAAAATAGCTAGAATAGACATACCATACCGTACGACAACAATAACAACTATAGACCCGATATAATCCGAAGTCTGAGTAGGATAGTGTGTAAGCAGCCTTATTCCTACCTTACCTAAGGTAAAGACAGAAAGACTGTTTAGGATATATTATTAGCTTGAAGTCGAATTAGGAGGTGGAAATGCACCAGAAGATTGTTGTTGTTGTTGAGACGAAGTTGGTTTCTTGCGTTTCTTCTTTTCATAACTTATACCTCTAGCTTTAGCTTGAGAATCACGAACTTCACGAAGATAAAGCCTAACAGCACGAGCACCAAAAGGGTTAGTTTCGGGTTTTCCACCATTTTCTTCATAAGCAGCTCTAAGTCTACCAATTAGTGCATCAAGTGAACCCCAAGCTTGACGTAAAGGACAAGGACAAGGTGCTGGTGGATTTGGGTGGCCGTAAAAAGGACAGAGTTGAGTATGAACCTTGGTTTTTCCGAACTGATCGAGGTATCGAAGAAATTCAAGAACATGTGCACCACTGCAACGAGTAAGAGTAAGAGGTGGTCTATGGTTTCTTAAGTACTGACCGAAAGTGTTCCAATCTCTGCGCTTTTGGTTCTCATATCGGCTTAGGGTTGTTGGAGAAGAAGAAGAAGTTGCAGCTAAGTAATTATTAGCTGCAGAAGAAGTGGATATCATGTTGCTGTTGTGGATATTGGCATGGTTTGGAGAATCCACTTCTTGGTTTGACTCCATTATATATCTTTGATCTGTTGTTTTGAGAGATTTATAAAGGGGTGAAAAAAGAAGGATGTAAGAAAAAAATTTATGCTATAAAGAAGCTAGGAAGTGGGCTAAGAACCAAAACATTTATACTGATCTAGGGTTTTTTGAGTTGCTTGCTTATTATAGCTAATGGAAGAGGCGGATCTAGAATTTAATTTTTATGGGTTCAAAAGGTTTTTAGTATTAAACTTATTTTATTTTTAAAGTTATAGGTTCATAGTGCTATATATTATAATATTAATGAATTTTTATACATAAATTTATATTTCATGATAAAAGTACTGAGTTCAGTTGAACCTGATACCGATATATTGCATCTGACTCATGATAGGGCTAGCTACATATTGGAACAAAATAGAGAGAATTTAAAGGGGGGAGGGGGGTGACTGAACTTTTGTTTGCTTTTCTTGGTTTTTAAGGCAATAATTTGATCAATCCTAAGAAAAAAGACCTTTGATGTTTTGGGGAGTTAGCTGGCTTTGATTTCCGAAAATGTATGCAGAGATTGCCTAATATTTTTCCTAGAAAAGGGGCAGCAACTGTAGTCCTCTCCTTGAGGGGGGAGGAGCAGGAGAAAGTAATGGTAATTGGAAAGTGTAAAGAGGACCTGGTTAGGGCTTTTGTGGAAATGAAAAGAGGCTGACAGTAAGATGGAAATGATAGATGGAGACAGGAAAAAGCTAGTATACTATTTGATTTTAAAAAAATTGAAGGGAATAAATATGATTTTGTTTCTTCACCAGTTAACCTTTTGTGGCAGTGATTGACAATACCTTTGTTAAATGACCAAAATGACCTACTCTTGTTTTTATTCTAGCATATACCACAGCGAAGCTAAGATTTCAATATTTAAAGGTACTTAATCTTAGACTCATTGAATTTTTGAAAAATTATGAATTCATATTAATTTTTTATTACAATTTTAATAAATTTTTACTCGTCGAGAGTTTTTCCATTTAAATATTAACCCGGTATCTCAATGCTCCATCCCTGTATATTTATGATGGCTAACTCTGCATGTAAAAGTTTCACAACTCAAGCGTCGAGATTTATTTGATCTCTCGGCCTTTCCATTTGGCAAAAGGTAAGTAGGTTTCTTCTATCAAATGTGTAAGTCACACCTATTTTTGTTTTAATCATTTCTATCTTAAATTTAGTTGTTTAATTAATTCGAATTTGCACTATATAAAAGATACTAAAGGAAAATCACTTCATACCAAAAAGATTATATTAAAAATATAATTAAATATATAACTGCTTATTCTCTTTAATATATACTAATTAAACTTTTAGATAAAATCGAAGTGCTCTTCAACGCTTCACTTCAGAGCTCCAACTCAAAAATTATAGTTAAATTAAAAATAAAGAGATCACATTCATCGTACTATTTTTATTTATTCCTAAAGTTTGAATTTAAGATATCTAGTTAAAGGTGAAACAAATGCATTCGTGACACTACACTCCTCGTTTGTATGTCACAGTCACACTAATAGCCTGTATTGCCAAGCTTCTTTAAAGTCAAAATTAATTTATTTTTTTCAAAAAAAGTTTTTTTTCTCTTAAAGTTGTAGTAACTGGCCAAGCTTTTAGAAGAAAAAAAAATTTGAGTAGAAGCAGGAGTAGTTTTGGAGAAGGCGGAAAAAATAGCTTCTCTCCAAAAGTAGCTTTTTGAAAAACACTTTTGAAAAAATACACTTTGAAACGGTTTTTAAAAGTTTGACCAAACACTAATTGGTGTTCCGAAGTGCTCTTCAAATTGGTTAGTCAAACACAAATTGTTTCTCACCAAAAATATTTTTGGGAAAAATACTTTTAAAAAAAATACTTTTCAAAATAAGCTGATTTTTACGGTTTGGCCAAATATATTATAATATTACTTAAGAGATTTCTTGGCTTCACGAAGTAAAAGAGAAAATGATCAACTATAGTTTTTCAATTGCTTTTTCAGATTAAGTAAAAATAGAGTTTAACGGTAAAATTCACATGAAGTTCTTTGAGGTCTTTAATTAAGATCCTACTGGCTATGATAGTAGAGATCTGTCACGGTTTCTTATATCATCATTTTAAGTCATAAGGCAAGTAAATTGATTTCTCTTTGTTGCCTTTTTCTATTGTCCAATAATAGATCGTTGCCCTCTTGGTTGTAGTTATGTCAAGAAATGGAGATATCAAGTAGTATTACATTTATGCAAGTTACACTATAAAAATTATATTGGACTCACTATCTCATTTTATATGATGCATTCAGCCTTTTGGAATAGAAAAATAGCAATTTGTAAAATTAAATTTAACGTCAAATTAATGAAAAAATGAATTGAAACTTGAAAAATAGAAAGCTACATTATGAAGATTTGATTATCATGATTAGACATTAAAAGTATTTATTGTAAGAAGTAATAAAATTATGAGCGAATCATAAAGCTTGACTGAAGAAGGTCAAATTAAGGCAATTACCTATGTTTGCAGCTCTAACAACCTTAGCCAAAAAGGAGTTGATGATTAGGAGGATAATAGAGGACGTAGGGGTGGTATAACGAACTCGAAGGTAACAACAACAATTATTACTACGTAACTCCCAGACAATTTGTTGTCCACAATAATAAATTCATATTCCTTTTCTTTAACTTAACTCATATTATTATCAAACCAAATAAAATAAGAATGTGAGTAAAAAAAAAAATATATATATATATAATAATAATAATAATAATAATAATAATAATAATAGAAGAAGAAGAAGTTCTTTACCAAATCTAAGATAAATTTTCAACTAGGAGGTGTCACCTATATAGATTTTTCTCTTCCCTTGTGCCCTATTTTTAGTTAAGTCTGTATTGATTCTATAAATTTGTAGGTCTTTCGAGATCACTTCCTTCCATGTGATTTTAAGTCTATCTTATCCCTTTTTAAGCTTCCTACATTATAGTTTCACACCCACATACCGATGCATCTGTTGGTCGACGCAGGACATGACCAAACCTTCTCAAGTGACCTTCTCTCATTTATCCTCAACATGTGCTACTTGCACCTTCTGGCGAATATAGTCATTTTTAATCTTATCTAATCTTACGTGACCATACATCCATCTTAGCATTCTCATTTCTGCAACACTCATCTTGTGGATAGCAAACTTGAAGGTACGTGGAGAAAATAACAAAATTGGTCCCTTATGATTAGGGTAGGTTCAAAATGGTCTTTTAAATATATTTATGAGTAATTTCAGTGCTTTAAATTTTCAAAATAAGAACATTTAGTCTCCCTCAAATAATTAACAAGCTTTGATCATTATATGTATTTAACGAAAATTATATATTAAAAAAGAGTTTAACACGAACTTACATTTTAAACTGTAGTTTTGTAACTTTGGTAGTTTGATGCAACTTTTTAAGATGCATTTTCTGCTCTCTTTCTTATTTTTATTTTCTCAAGATTTGTGACTATGAGACAAAAGAGGCCAACTTGAATGGAAAAATAAGTTTTTTGCAAGTTGACAAGGAAAATAAAGGATAAAAGAATGTAAAACTTGGAATGTGAACTAGTAACCTAAAGTAACTTTTGAGTCACCTTTGTTGCTGCAGTAGAACCGACCGTTATATTAAGCGGATTCAATGATTTATATATACACACAAATAATGTGTTTTTAGTCTACATATATATTATAAGTTTTTCGACGAATGGGATTCAATTTAACTTTCACCCGACCATATAACTACGTACCCTGGGGTATGAAGTAATGTAGTCGAAATAAATTGTGAGCAAATTCACCTAACCTTAAACAGACGATATTAAAGCGAAGCTCATCTCTCCCAACAGTTGCAACGATTGATAAGAGCTATGAATTAAGTAACAACCACTTAGGCCTAAACAAGTGAGACTTTCTAAGACAAGGTCTTATTCAATTATCCTTTTTCATATGGTGACATTTTTGGTGTTCCAATATTCAATCTCTAAGGTGAAGTAGTACCCTAATTGATCAGTCTTGTCGGCTTAAAGCTTCTTTTTTCTTTTTCTAAATCTAAATAAAAGTATGTGGAATGATTTAATTTTTCCACTGAAATTTCACATCCTTTTTGAAGAATCTTGTCATGTTGCTTTAAAAGGTTAAGTTATCTTCGGGTGACATGAATTTAGAATTTAATTTTTGTGGGTTTAACTTTTAAGATTTTAGCATTAAACCCATTCATGTCGAAAGTTATGGGTTTAGTTGAACTAGTTATTGGCACGTTATCCGTCTCTGCCTATAGGTCACAGATTTGAGCCGTGAAATCAATTATTGATATTTTAATTAGGATAGACTGCCTACGTCATATATCCCTGGGATATGATCCTTCCTTGAATCCTGCGTGGACGCGAGACTTTTTGCGTGACGTTGCTTTCAAGATCTTGAGTGGATGAAGCAGATAGTCTTCACTGAATGAAAGAGACTTCTAACTACGTATTTGATTTTTACTAAAACAACTGTATTGCATGTCATCTTCGTACAGTTTTAGCACTAATTATTATCAATCTTTTGTAGTACTATACGACTTCCTCGTTCAATGTATTTAACTACTTGGCGTTAAGTTAGGAAAAGAGTACTTTCTTTTTGTTAATTACTCCAGTTAGTGAATTTTCTTGTTTCTAGTTTTAACCTTTTGTCAATTGAGGTAAAACTTAGTTTAAAAGGGGGAATTTTCAAAGAGCTCTAGTCCAAAGTTGTTGGCTCGAGAATAAAAAGCATATTTTGCAGCCTTGTTTTGTAGTCTAATCACTCTTTAATTTACCATTGTCCTTGATATGTGTATATATAAGTACATGTAGCAGAGTAAAAAGATGCAATACAGGAGGAAATTCTGGTGTCAATTAAACAACATTTACTAAATGATTTTTCAACGACGAGGGGTAGTTTGGTACATTCTGGGATATAATTTGGGATTGTATTTGTCTTATGCTTGATTATAGGTTTAGAGCCCATTTGGAAATAAGAATTTTTTCAATTTTGAAAATTTTCAAAAATTTGAAAAATTCCAAAAAGTTATTTTTCAAAATTTTCACTCAGATCACTCACAAAAATTCAAAAACAACCCAAAAGTTTATTCATGTCCAAACGCAACTCTAGTTCACAAATACCATTTTTATTTTTTTTAAAATCACTTTTTTTGAAATTTTACAATTCTTATGTCCAAACGCTCACTTAGCTACTCCATGGATAAGTTTATGCTAAAATGGTGGGATTATCTATCTCATACAGAAGGTGGATAGCTAATCACATGGGATATCCCATCCCATGGGATATCCTTGTTTATTCCACAGTTATACCAAACGGTCCCTTGTAGCTTACTGCTCTGTTGGGTTAAATCCGCCTATATGTACTTCCATTATAGCGTGATATCTGTTACGCAGTGCCTTCTTGAGGTTCTTTGGAAGGGAAACGTAAGGCTAAGCAATCGATGTCAGGACGATTGTTATCCACCAACTGAGGTCCCCTCCGTACGCTAGACTAGATTGTCAGTGCCGTACGGGAAAACCAATGTCGTGAGCAACTGAGAGCAGAAAAGAGAATTGAGAATGAAAGAAAGTTTGATTGCATAAATGAAAGCTATTACAGAAAAGCTACGCGGTGTCGAGGGGGAGAGACACCAGTACAGAGAATTGTTTGCTTGTTAGAAAGTTTTGAATGCTTGATCCTCCCTAATAATGCTTAAAAAAGATAAACCAAAGTTATATGACTTTACCTAAGGAAGCTGTAGGGGCATACTAAAAGAAAATAAAGTAAATCTACTCTATATTTACAATGAAAAGGACTTAGTCTTCTAGGTAGAAACAAGTTTGTTTACAGCAACTTTGTCTTTAGCATCAGGGTCCGCGCACGGCATTGTCTTTGTGCGCGGCGCTGTGGGCATTTGTCTGTGGCTAGGCGTTGGCGCTGATTATTAGTGGGGCGACAGAGGCGCCTGTGCGCTTGTCACTTGGAGCTGCCGAGACCACGGGGCCGACCGTGGTGCTGGGCGTTGGGAGGCTTGCTAGGACGCCACGGGGCGCGTCCAAGGGGTCATGGGGCATGGCTAGAAAGCCGCCCATGACATATCATTCGCTTTGGGTTAAGCTCGTACAATTTTTACTAAAAAGTCTCACATTAAGAGATCCATATATATTATATGTAGCCTCTAACATTCTTCACCTCGAATTAAGTTTCACGTGGCTCATTACCCCGATCCAAGGGTCTCTTTCTCTCATTAAGTTCCATGTTGGCCAACTATCACGATCCACGGATCAATTTTCGAGATTCATTGTGTGTCACCCACATAGCTTATTCTGTCTGAGCGAGTTTTTAAGCACCGTCATGAGCTCTAATACCAGTTGTTGGGCTAAATCAACTCACATATATTTTTAATAAGGTGTGATATTGTCCGTTTTGGGTCAAGCCAGCACGGTTTTTCTCAAAATGTTGCATACCATTAAGAGATTCATACACCATCTGTGTAGCATTCCTATCTTTTTATCTAACAATTTAAAACTTTATTTACACATCCAACATACTCTGTTTCGTTGATTATTTTAAGAGTAAAATTTCTACTTTTAGTGGGAGGAAATGTTTTCCATATATTGGTATTCATTTTCATTTTATGGAGAATGTAGTAATTTAGGTAATGGCATCATCATGATGCATGATCACTTTTTAAAATATTGCTCATGAAGCACATCTTATTTTGTATTTATTAAAGGAATAAAGTTATCATATATAATAAGCATTATGGTTAAGTTAAGTGGCTAGTTATTAAAAAGCTATTTGATATTTTTAAAGTGAGTTTAGGAGAAGATTTTCAAATAAGAAAATATAACTGATATGGAATCCAATTTAATGGAAATCATAGTTTTTTTTAAATTAATTCAATTTTGTTATGGATCTTTAATTGTTTTATAACCAGCTAAGTAGTTTCTTTTGTCCGGACAAATATGCAAAAAAGGAAAAGTATGAATTTATTAAGATAATTAAAAGTTGTATCAATTTACTATAAAGATGCAGATGTCATATAGAATACTATAATTATGGTTTAAAAAAAAAGAGAAGACAAATGCATCAAAATAATCATGGATATAAAAGCTATAGGAATTATAATAAAAAGGAAGACAAAATAAATAAAGCTATATGAATTGTTAAAAAAAAAAGTTAATTACTCTTCCACACAGTAAATAACGAAAATTTAAAATAAAGTTAAAACTTAATATTCTATATTGAAAATAAAGGAGAACATAAATTTACGCTTGAAATAATTCCATATGCGTTAAGCTATATGTTTAGATTTATTTATTTTTTTGTAATAATAATAATAATAATAATAATTTATATTCTTCTATCTATTTATTCTGTTAAACGAAATGAAACAAACACTTATCCAAGATTTTGAATTAAAAAAAAAAACTCCAAAGACGAAAAAATACCTTGAGATTTTGGTAAAATATAAGTTTGAGCAATGCACTTCTATTTTTTATTTAGTATTAAATTAAATACTAGATGAAATAATTATATTAAATTTTATAGTAAGAAAAATAACATAGAAAGAGGAGGTGGAGATTGTCACACCCCTTTTCGTACACTCCCCGGGAAGGAAATGTATAAAATGAGTTTTTCCAATTAAAGTGACATTATTCGAAATGGGATTATTTATTGTTCAGAGTCGCCACTTGGAATATTAGATCGGTGTCCCAAGTCACCGGTTTTATTTTATCTCAAATCGAGGAAGATTTCGACTTTCTTTTGAAGTCTGCGAACCAGAAATTCTAAGTAAGGAATTCTGTTAACCCGAGGGAAGGTGTTAGGCACCCTCGGATTCCGTGGTTCTAGCACGGTCGCTTAATTGTTATAATCGGCTTACTATCTGATTTCAATACCTGTTATTAACCTATGGTGCATTTCACTTTATTCCGCTTTTCCGCTTTTAAATTATTGAAGAATTGCAGTGCTTATCAAAATATGCCACGAATTACGTCACATAAATGCACCCGTAATTTGTAACACCTTTCAATTGAACATCGGGATTTTAGATTTGGGTCACATAAATGCACACCCGAATTTAGGAAATTATATTATTACAATAACGCGCCTAAAGCAAACTACGCGTTTTTAATTCTCCGAGGGTCATGAAATTTACTAAATAGCGCACCTCGATTTTTCTAAGTTTTAAATTAATGAGGGCCATATGTTTGTAATTCCATTTGGTATGGCACGCCTCGATTTAGTTCGAAAGCTTTATTATTCGAAGTTATTAAAATCGGGTTACCTAAAAGGCACCCCCGAAATTCGTATTGTCACTATGTCACGGGAACTGTACCCATAGTGGCAACACAATTAACCTCGTTCAAGCTTTAATTAATTCAAAGGGTCAAGGCTCATTTGCACCAACATTACAACTTTAATTGATTAAGAGGGCCATAGGTGATTGTTATTAATTATATGGCACACCCCTGCGAGTTTATTAAAATTACATGATGCTAAGCACCTACATTAACAATCAGCTTGTTTAATAGATGGTCGATGAAACTTGAGTGTAAATAAATCAACATGAACTCATTTGTGAATGCAGCCATCAACCATGTAAAAAAGGTCAATTTGGAGTTAGAGGGAAACTGTCTTTCAGACAGCAGCCCTTATTGGTTCTAAAATGCACAAACTCAAATGGATTACGATCAAATACAACGCAGCCCATG
>MCJB01049558.1:28525-64189 GCA_002018475.1 Nicotiana obtusifolia | reverse complement strand
GGATTCTACGGTATATTCATAATACTGTAGATGTTGGGTTAGTTTTTGAGCAGGAAAGCAATCAGTCTGTAGTTGGATATTGTGACTCAGATTTTGCGGGTGATCTGGACAAACGAAGATCAACTACTGGTTATGTGTTTACTTTTGCAAAGGCACCAGTTAGTTGGAAGTCTACTTTACAGTCAACAGTTGCTTTGTCTACAACAGAGGCAGAGTACATGGCTATTACAGAGGCTGTAAAGGAGGCAATTTGGCTTCAAGGGTTGCTAAAGGAGCTTGGTATTGGACAAAAAAGTATCACAATTTTTTGTGATAGTCAAAGTGCTATTCAATTAGCGAAAAACCAAGTTTATCATGCAAGGACGAAGCACATTGATGTTCGGTATCATTTCGTACGAGAAATCATCGAAGAAGGTGGAGTCACGGTTAAGAAAATTCATACTACAGAGAATCCTGCTGATATGCTGACAAAAGTAGTGACTGCGATCAAATTTCAACATTGTTTGGATTTGATCAACATTGTTGAACATTGAAGATCGAAGATGAAGACACAACCAAAATTTGTTATTGAAAGAAAATTGAAGATGTGGAATTTTGCCAAGGTGGAGATTTGTTAGTTTGGCAAAAGTCCCACATCGGTGGGTAGAGAAAATTTGGTTGGAATTTTCTCTATAAAAGGAGGCCTAATGTTTAGGATTTAAACACACCTCTCATTTGCCTTCATATCTTCTTAAGGCATTTGTATCTTCTCTCTTTAGTATTATTTCACTTGTATTTTTGGAGTGGAATAAAATATTGGTTGTGTCCGAGGAAGTAGGCAAAATTGGCCGAACCTCGTAAATTCTGGTGTTCCTTTTATTGTTGCTTTATTGTCTATTTATTATTTGGTGGCTGTCATAATTTTTGGTATAGTAGTTGTGACTTATTCACACTATATACATTTGGCTTCCGCAACAGATCCTACTCACATAATACTATAATCAGAAAGTAACATAATTGGGGATAAATTTACCTATTAAACGATAGGAAAAGCTCAGAATATTGGGACCAAAAGAAACCCTAAACCAGCAACCAAAACAAAAACCACGTCGGCACCAAAGATAACTTCACATCGGGACCACATCAATAATAAAGCATGCAAACACTTGAAGGTATAATGAAGATGGACAGCATCTCATTCATTACTTACCATCCCTTGATAGATGACATACATGCAAAGAAGGAGCTAGAATTTAAAGTTTATGGATTCTGAATTCGTTATTGAGCTCTCAACTCGTCTTAATTACTGTTTCGCAATTTAATATTATATATATTTTATAAATTTTCTAATGAAAATACGAATTTAAGCAAAAGTTACCTAATTTGTCTGAACCCATAGCTAACGCTCTCTCTCCACTGCTACACTCGAGACACGAGGTCAAATATACCACAATAAAATGGTGAGACAGACCGTTGCAAAAATACCATACTGGGGGTGGTTAAGAATACGTTAAACAATTCATATTATTTTTCACCGTACAAATAATTCTCTAAATGGATAATGTATACATGATTTATGCCGTCAGCTCAAATTATGAAAGACTTTGTTAATGACTGCTTCATGCATGCATGCAAATGTAAGGGTTAGAGACGTTCCCTCCAATTCACAAGTTCCAGAACACTTCACCTCCATCAACTTCACTATATATAACCCTCCATTTTTTCTCCCTTCATAAGTCGGAGTTGGTTGTTTTTATCTAGGAAGAAGCATAAAATAAAAAAAAAAAATCTCTTTTTTGCTGGTTCAAAAAAACAAAAAAAATAAATAAATATATTTTGTATCTTTTTTTCCTTATTTCTTTCTTTCTTTGGCTTTGATCATTGCCGGCAAAAATGAATCGTTCCATTGTTGCCCTTCTCTATTACTTCCTTCTATTAGCCTCCTCAGCCTCAGCTTTTAATATCACAAAAATTCTAAGCCAATTTTCTGATTATAGCACTTTTAATGACCTTCTTTCTAAATCTGGCTTAGCCACTGAAATTAACAAAAGGGCCACAATTACAGTTTTGGCCGTTCCAAATGGTGCAATTGGTGACCTTACCTCAAAATCAGATGATGTTCTCAAGAGTATTTTATCAACCTATGTTGTATTAGATTACTATGATATCCCGAAACTCAAAAACTTAAAGGACAAAACTGCAAAATTGACAACAATGTACCAACAATCTGGTAAAGCAGGATATGACCAAGGTTTCTTGAATATGACAGCTAAAGATGGTAGTTTTGTATTTGGATCAGCTTCTAAAGGCGCTCAACGCGATTCAAGGCTCGAAAAATCAGTAATGAATCAGCCTTACAACATATCAATTCTTGGAATTTCTCAGCCATTTGTTACACCTGGATTAGATGGGCCACTTGCACCAGTTTCAGCTCCACCACCCAAGGCTAATAATGCAACATCTTCACCTAAGAGTTCACCACCTGCTTCTGATGATGAAGCAGAGTCCCCTGAAGAAGAAGAAGCAGAGTCCCCTGTTTCTGAAGAAACAGAGGCCCCTGCTCCTTCTGAGGATGCCGATTCATCGGCTAGTTCGCCCGCGGCTGATTCGCCCGCTGCTGATTCGCCACCGGCTGATGCTCAGGCGCCGCCACCAGCAGGATCATCTGCTGGGAAATTGAAGGTTTCCTTTGGTTTGTTTGGAGTTTTGGCATCAATTGTTGCAGCTTTCTAAAAAGGGAGTTCTGTGAAGATGTCCAAGATTCTTGGATTGTAGAGAGGAAAAAATAAATGATACATCTTATGTACAAGACTTTTAGATGTTAACCTCATAGTTCATTAACTATACGGAAAAGAGTAAAACATACCCTTAACATATTGGATTTAATTATATGTTCATTGTTAACGTACAGCTCGTAGAAGCTTCTACTATTAGCTTCTGGCTCAAATATATCACCAAATAATTAAATACGTCTAAATATGCCCCTCACAGTAACGAAAAAGTCAGGTCGAAATATACTTTTAAGCATTTCCAATTGATAAGCAAATGCTTTAAATTATAGCATTTGTTGCTAACCCACGCATAGAGGAGCTTGATATGCCGTACTGCCTTTTTATCGAACTAATCGTTTTGTTAGTCCAGCCCATAGGTTGAATTGTACGGGCCAGTTTAATTTGGCCTATAATCGGCAATACTAGAGACCCAAGATTGAACCTTTTAGGGAAAATGATATTGTATAGCCGCTCTCAAAATAATAGTCAAAAAATATATAATTTTTGCATATATTTTGTGTATATATATACATTCTATACGTTATATACCAAAATTAAACAAATTTTATATATTTTTTCGGCTAACAAATGTAAATAGTTTTTGGTACGGGCTAAAAGTGAAAAAAGGGGGAAGTGCACAATTAGCCACTAATTAGAGATGTCTTTACTCTTTAGCCACTGATTAAAATGTATTTGCTCTTTAGCCAGTGCTTATTAGATTTTTACCCGTCCGAACGAAAATACCCCTGTGCTAGACATGAGTGTTGTGTAAATATTAAGAACATGGTGTCCTCAACTTCATGAATGCTGTGTAAATACTAAGGACAAAGTGTTATGTATTTGCACCTTCCGTTATTAAACTTTAGGACATCATATCCGTAACTTCATATGTGCAGTGTAAATGTTAAGGACATTAGCGTCCTTAACTTCATGCGTGCAGTGTAAATGTTAAGGACATAATGTCCTTAACTTGTATTTGCACCTGCTGTTATTAAACTTTATGACCTCATGTCCTTAACTTCACATGTGCAGTTTAAATGTTACGGACATGGTATCCTTAACTTCATGTGTGCAGTGTAAATATCAATGACATAGTGTCCTTAACTTTATGAGTGTTGTATAAATATTAAGGACATGGTGTCCTTAACTTCATGAATACTGCGTAAATATTAAGGACAAAGTGTCTTGTATTTGCACCTTCCGTTGTTAAACTTTAGGGACATTATGTCCTTAACTTCATATGTGCAGTGTAAATATTAAGGACACGACGTCCTTAACTTTATGTGTGCAGTGTAAATGTTAAGGACACCATGCCCTTAATATTTACACAACACCTCATGAAGAAATGGTAACAACGTCTTTTCGTATTAAATTTAATAGAGTAGTTGCTATTTTTGCTCAGCATTAAAAATACTGGATAAAAACTAAATACCATGTTAAAAAGTGGCTATCCCACGCCATTTCTACTGAAAAAAGGTAAAAATTGCATGGGGCGCCCTATTTGGTCGCCCCTTTTTAACTTGTACCCGCTTTAATTTTCCGTTTGTATATGTACCCGTTTTCTTGTTAAAAGCGTTTTAGAAAGATGATTTTCCCCTTCTTTATTAAAAAACTACTTTCTCTCCAAGTATACGACATTGCATTTTATGTCTCTATCTCTCTCTCCTTCTTCGCGGTTTTGATTTCTTCTTCTCTGAAATCAAACGGTTTTCGGCATCGCGTTGTTCTTGATTTTGCAATTGTTTCCCCAACAATATTAAGTATAATCACAGGTACGATTTTAATAGTTGCTTTTGGACATTGCATTAACTTTGTATGGGGTTTCAATTTAGGATTAGTTTTATGGTTTAATTTCTGAGTTTCTTGTTGATAGTAATCTTAGTTAAATCGTTTTTCTTTTTTTATTTGTGCTAAAATAGTTTCCTAGGGTTTACTTTAATTAATGCATTAGTTTTATAGGTTTTACTTTTACGATTAGTGTTTTTAGATTTTTTGAAATTGTGTTTGTATTTTTGATGAAAATTATATATATTCTTCAAAGATTTTTGGAGACGTTGAAATTGTTAAAAATTTTAAGACTATGTTTTGCATAAGTATATGTTTTGTCTGCAGTTTTTGTTTTATCTTTTATGAACTTCAGCATTATTAGAGTTGAATTTTGTGTTCTGTATTTCTAAAAACTACAACATGTTTTGGCTGAAGTTTTTTTTGTCTAATTGCTGAACTTCAGCATTCTTAGAGCTGAAGTTTTGTTCTGTATTTCTGTGAAGTTAGAAGGCTTTTAAAATATAACTTAAGCTAAATTGTGCTGAAGCTTTTAAATGTATTTTTGATAATGTTCTGAAGTTATCTATAACTACATCATATTTTGGCTGAAGTTTTTGTTCTGTAATTGCTGAACTTCAGCATTCTTAGAGCTGAAGTTTTATTTTGTATTTTCTGAACTTCAGCATTAGTAGAGCTGAAGTTTTGTTCTGTATTTCTATGAAGTTAGAGGATTTTTAAAATATAATTTAAGCCAAATTGTGCTGAAGTTTTTAAAGGTTTTTTGATAATGTTCTGAGGTTATTTGTAACTACAGCATATTTTGGCTGAAGTTTTTATTTTGCAATTGTTGAACTTCCGCATTCTTAGAGCTGAAGTTTTATTTTGTATTTTCTGAACTTCAGCATATTAGAGCTGAAGTTTTGTTTTGTATTTCTGTGAAGTTAGCGGGCTTTTAAAATATAACTTAAGCCAAATTGTACTGAAGTTCTTAAAGGTTTTTTTGATAATGTTTTGTTCTGTAATTGCTGAACTTCAACATTCTTAGAGCTTAAGTTTTGTTCTGTAGTTTCTGAACTTCAGCATTATTAGAGTTGAAGTTTTGTTCTGTATTTCTGTGAAGTTAGAGGGCTTTTAGAATATAACTTAAGTCAAATTATGCTGAAGTTTTTAAAGTTTTTTTTGATAATGTTCTGACATTATTTGTAACTACAGCGTGTTTTGGCTGAAGTTTTTGTACTGTAATTGCTGAACTTCATCATTCTTAGAGATGAAGTTTTGTTATGTATTTCTATGAAGTTAGAGGGCTTTAAGACATATCTTAAACCAAATTGTGCTGAACTTTTTAATGATTTTTTTGAAATGTTCTGAAGTTATTTTTCCCACCTGTAATTTTTTTTTTTAACAGATGGCATCTGGGAAATCCAAAGCACCTAGAACACGTATTGCTCCTCCAGTCCCTGTTTCTGTACCTACAAAACTAGGGGAGATATATTATGAGTTTCCAGATTGGTTTAACTATCGTGCTTACTGGAAGGAGAACCGTGATTTGAAGGGTTTAATTGCAACTTTCTTGACTCCTGCACAATAGGAGAAGCTGAATAATGGGACATTTCGGCATATTATGGCTATGGAGAATTTCCATTGCAGCATGAAGTTGGTTCATTGTTTGATTCTTTCTCATTTATTCACCAACGATCGAGATTCCATTAGTTTCAAGATTTTTGGTCGTGATGTCTCGTTCAGCTTTGAAGATTTTCACATTATGTGCGGTTTGAGGATCACGACACATAATGTTGAGAAACAAATTATATGAGAGAGCAAGATTCTGAAGCGCTATTTTGGGAAGTTTAAGGGTGTGACCTTGAAGGACATTCGAGATTATATGATACAGAATAAAATTTAAAAGGATGATGTGAATTTCAAACACGTATGCGAGAGTGATGAAGATGCTGGAGTCTATTTTGTTCAGAAGAAAGAATGAATCAACTGTGTTGGAGAGTATGCAGCTATTGTTGAAGACGATCGGGCTTGTCCTGATTATCCTTGGGGTAATGCGTCTTATGAGAAGCTTATTACTTCAATGAAACATGCTTTGGACAACCAGGACAAAATAATCCAAATGGGTATATTGTAGGCGGATTCCATATCCATTATGTATTTGGTTCTATGAGCGCTTCCCAGATATTCGAAACAAGTATTTAAAAGATGACGACTTTCTTAATGCCCCACAGGTTCCCAGGATGTTACGTTATACATCTTTAGGAGAGCCTAAATTTAAAGAACTTCATGAAGATTACTTCATGAAGATTACTTCAGTAATCATGGTGTAAGTTAATGTTCTTTATTTTTCTTTTTTTTTTCTGTAGTTTTGTTAATATGTTGACGTATCAGTTTTATTTTATTTTTCGTAATATACCTTTTTGTATTAAACAGAAATATCAGACATTTACGATATTGGCTATAATTCCTACCGAAGAGGAATTGAATTTAATGCCTTTAATTGGACAATCACCAAGCAATCACATTCGTTCAAAGGTACTAAATCCAGTTCCTTCAACTAGTGAATAACCACGCAGTCGGAGTCGATCAAAAGAAACTAATCGAACTCCTGTAATAGGAGAATCACCTCGTACCCAGAGTCGTTCTAACCGTTTTACAATGGCGTTTGACGATGAATTAGTCAATACAATATATCATGTATGTTTTTTTTTTTTGTGTTTATTCTGAAGTTTTTCATACTATTTTTTGCTTAATTATAGGATGTTTTATATGATGTTTTTGTTCTGTATTTTGCTGAACTTCAACATTATTTTTTGAGCTGAAATTTTTGTTCTGTGTTTTGTAAAACTACAACATGTTTTGTCTGCAGTTTTTGTTCTGTTTGTGATGAACTTCAGCATTATAGGAGCTGAAGTTTTGTTCTGTGTTTTGTAAAGTAAAGTATGTTTTAGTTGCAGTTTTTTTTTTATTTTTTTTATGAACTTCAGCATTCTTGTAGTTTTGAAATTGTGTTCTGTATTTGTAAAACTACAGCATGTTTTGGCTGAAGTATTATTCTGTATTTGCTGAACTTCAATAGTCTTAGAGCTGAAGTTTTATTCTGTATTTGCTGAACTTCAGCATTCTTAGAGCTGAAGTTTTGTTCTGTATTTGCTGAACTTCAGCATTCTTAGAGATGAAATTTTATTCTGTATTTGCTGAACTTCAGCATTCTTAGAGCTGGAGTTTTATTTTGTGTTTCTATTTTTTGAAATTATTGTACTGCTTCTATTTCTATACTAGAGGATAGCGAGAGAGGTTAAAAGCCATGCAAAAAAAGAAAGACACATGATTGCGAAAGAAGTTGTTCAAGAGTTTCGACGGGAGGAGCGATCTACTATTGTGGATGAGGTTGTGAAAAAAGCCACGGTAAGCTTATTTACAGAGAACTTTTTTTCCTGCTAATATAATTCGTTTATTCAAATACTGTTAGTAATTTTTTTATAGAAATATTTTGATGAGAAGTTTGAAAAGTTGTTTAAGATTGTCGACAAACCGAAAGGAATACTTGATGGCGATGCAGATTTTGAATTGATGAACTATCGATAATATGATAGGATGAACAACTCCTTCGAACCTCAATCGGATATTAATGTTGCTCATGATGTACTACTGCATAGAGTCGCAGATGAAAATATAAAAGATGAGGAAGCAGCTCTTGAAGGCGACGTTCTAGTATTAGAGGAAGTTCAATGTGTTGAATAGCAAGTTGAAGCGGAATGTTCTAGTGAAGAGAGACAAGAACATCATGAACAACAAGGAGTTGGTCAAGTATCTTCCTCTATGGCTGTGGATTTTTCCCCTGCTGCTGAACTGCAATAGTTAGTTGCGACTGAGCAGCAAGAATATCAAGCAAACAGAAAACCAGCTAAAGTAGGGAAAAGGATTCGTATAGAGAGTATTTGGTTGAAATCTCCTTACGTCATTCCTAAACAAAAGGAAAGGAGGCAAAATTGAAAAGCAGGAAAGAATACACGAAGGTGTCCCTTCCATTATGTCAATCAAGACAGTGGATTGATACAAGAGATTTACAGACTGGTTGAAGACGGATGCCAGGGTATATAATTTCAAGCCATTTAGATTAGCTGGACTCGATATTCCAAAGTCGTTCTTTACCGAGCTTGTGGACTCTACCTCTGATCTTTCGGATGAAGTAAGTTATTAAGTTTGTTTTTTGAATTGGTTTTGCACTGTATTTCCTAAAACTTCAGCCTTATGTTTGTTTTTAAAGTTTTTGTACTATAATTTGGCAAACTTCAGACTTATGCATGGTTAAGTTTTTTGGTTCATTTGCTAAAAGTTCATACTAAAAGATGTTGAAGTTTTTCGTCCTGCAGTATGTAGTTTAGCAATGAGTTTTTCCCTAAAAACTTCAGACTAACATTGCTGAAGTTGCTTAGCTCATTTGCTAAAACTTTTAGACTAAACATGCTGAAGATTTTGTTATGCAGTCTCTAGTTTTGTAATGAGTTTTTATCTGAACTTTATATCAAACATGCTGAAGTTTTTTAGTTTATTTCCTAACACTTCATAATGAACATGCTTAAGTTTTTGTCATGCAGATTGTAGTTTTGTAATGACTTTTTTTTTAAACTACATACTTATGCATGTTGCAAATTTTTAGTTCACTAGCTAAACTTATTTTTTACTATGAATTATATTGTGTTTAAGTTCACATATTTTCTTTGTTGTTGTTCATTTGCAGCATATTGAAGTGGGCATATATTTCTTGCGCAAAAATATTGTTATCACCTTTCAAGTTATCCAAAATTAAAACGTGCAGTAACAAATTTACTTTTTGATCAGTATAGGACTAAATTGGCTAGTGTTCATCTTTTAGATGAACAGAAGGAGAAAATTAGAATAAGGAAGGAAAAGAGAATGGAGGAGGGAAAAAATGGGAGAGAAAAAGAGCAAATCAAAGAGAAAGCGGGTTGTCAAAAAACAGGATCTTGTGGATTATGAAGAAGAAGAAGAAGAAGAAGAAGTGGAGATTGAGGAACTTACCGAGTTTACCTGGTTTATTGAAGAATCAACTGCTCTTAAGGTGGCCAACTACGTAAGAGGCATTGAACTTTCATGTGGTATCTCGTGGGCATCTGTTGAAAAAGTATTATTTTCATTTCGACTTAAGCCAAGTGGTGGCCAGTTATCTATGCACTACTTTCTTGGAATTCTGCTCTTTGAAACCAAAACTATATATGTGTATGATTCCTTGAAGAATTCACCATATGAGTGTGCGGTTGAACATGTCCAAAATTATGCCCGGTTGATTCCACACTTGCTCAAATGCTTGAACTTTGCCACACACAATAAAAATTATCGGGAAAATCTTGTGGAAAGTTTTGCGATTAAGTGGATGAAGACACCCCTACAGGAGAACAAGTTTATGTTTGCATATGTTTACCATGCATCTTCTCTTTATTGTTTTTCTTTTTTGTGATTGTGTTAACTAATCTTCAGTTTTCTTTTAATATTCTTTTGTAGTGTTGATTGTGGTACATTTGCTCTTAAGTTCCTTGAGATACGGTTGAAGCAAGATGATGTCTTCAAACTCAAGCAAAGTGATGTGTTGACATTCAGGAGAGAATTGGCTGCAAATCTTTGGGCTCATGGAAAGTGGAAAGAAGATAGCGGTTATGAAACTCTAGAAGAGCAACTAGGGCATGACTATGAAGAATATGAAGACACTCTATGTGAATTTTTTCGATAGAGAATAACTTATAAATGAAAAATAATTATTTTTTATTATTTTTTCAATGATGTAAGTCAAAACAAAATTGAATTTGTGAATATACATTAATTTTTGTGAATTATGTGATGTCTATCTTTTAAATTTTTGTGTTCTATTCGCGTTAATTAGTCTGAAGCTGTCTTGGATTGTATCAAATACTTTTGTGTCTTTTATCATGAATTTAAGCATGTTTTGTGAAAATTTAGCATATTTAGACTGAGGTTTTAGCAAATGAACTAAAAATATTTGCTTGTTTAGGCTGAAGTTTCGTATAAAACTCATAACAAATCTGTTGACTGTAGGACAAAACTTCAGCACGTTTAGGCTGAAGTTTTAACAAATGAACTAAATAACTTCAGCATGTTTAGTCTGAATTTTTTAGGGAAAACTCATTTCTTTTTGCATTTACCACCTACTTGTTGTCTTTTACCACCTACCTATCTTGTTACATTCAATTTCTCTGAACGTAAAACAGTAAACAGACCTGAAAGTTACCTTTGCATTTATAGATATTAAGTTGATTAGGTGCACTCTTTGGCTATATTAACAATCTCTTCACTTGAAAATTTCATAGTCATCCATAGATTTCTATCATATTTCTTTAAATTTATATTCATCCTTAGCCTTTTAGCTTTTTTAAAGAAACAATATCTGATGCTAACAGAAGTAGGAAGCTTATAATGGATGAACTTATGCAGAGGTGGGAGAGTTTACAGTCTAATTGAAATAGTAATGTACCAATGGCTAATCTTATGCAGATGTGGGATCAAATAAAGGCTGATTGGGAAAGAATCGGACCATAATTTTTTGCCGATGAATCATTTCAGAACAGGCTGAACCTCGAATACAGTTGTGAAGGTTATTCAACCTCATTCGACAAGATTGTCCAGCAGTTTGATTGTTTTAAGTTTCCCATCTGGGACGACTATGCCAAGCTGCAAAATAGTTTGAAGAGTCTTCTTTATCTTATGGACAGATTAATAATTGAACAAAATCAGTTGCGTGCTGAATTCAACAAGTTGAAGTGCGATCTCATTAGACTTTATGGTCTTTTGCCCGAGTATCCTATAATTATCTCTGATTCAGATGATGATGAGATATATCGAGAAATTGAGGAGTACCATTCTGATGATGGTGGTGATGCTTAGTTTTTGTAATCCTTTTTTTATATTTTTCTTATGTGTTTCTGTTAATATTTTTTATGGCTCTTCTTTTGTTTTGTTAAAGTTCTGATAATGGTGGTCTTTTGTTAATGTTTATGTTGTATTATGTTATATAAACAAAAATCTTGTTTCATTTTTGTGTATAATTTTTTTTTTTTAATTTTGAAGGTTGCATTCTCATTTTAATGTAATAATATAGTACGTTTCAACGTAAAACTTCATGCCTTATAAGCTGAAGTTAGCATATATTAGTTAAAAATTTGAACCTTTTTGATCTGAAGTTATCATCTATAGATTTTGATAGTCACACTTTATAGGCTGAAGTTTTTTTGCAAACATTTTCCGTTAATAGGCATATATAAGGCTGTAACCAATGTTTTAAAAGGCATGCGCATAAGGCGAGGCTTTTTACATATGCCTCAGCGAGGCGTAAGCCCCGAGGCACGACGCGTAAGCCCCGTAGGTATTTAATTTTTAATATTTTATTAAGTAATATAATTATAGTAAAGATTTATAAATAGGTAAAATTGCATAAAAATGAAGAAAACTCTCTCTCTCTCTCTCTCTCTATATATATATATATATATATATATATTGTGTGTGTGTGCGTGCTCGATTCCCATAAAAAACTAGTCAAACAATCTATTATATGCTACTTACAAGCACAAGTAACTTCAGTCTAAAAGAATAAAATTTTGTACATGGAGGAACAAAAAGGATTAACCTGCAATTTGAACTTTGAACTTGTTGCTATGAAGGAGAATGAAGTTCTCTTTGTACTTGTAAAAACAAATTGAATATTCGTTGCTTCTAGGAGATATTAACAGACTAGCGGACAAAATAAAGAATTGGAAAAGACTATGAATTAGGGCTGCAATCAATAAAAAGGTCTTGACTTTTAAATTTAATACATTTCAGTTCCTTTTAAAACTTTTGAGTAATTACCAAGCTAACTTTTGAAAATTTGGGTATTATATAAAGGACTTATTCAACAAATTTTATTTTAATTTGAAAAAATCTCTGGGGCTTACGCTTCACTAAAAAATGCGCCCCGAATTACTGGGCGTACGCCTCTTGAGGCTTTCGCCCCATACCATCGCCTCAGGGCATTTTTGGTGCGCCTCACCCCAGGACTCGGCCTGAAAATGCCATTAAGAACACTGGCCGTAACTATATCTTTTAAGAGTCAGACTTATCCATGCAGAAATTTTTTTGTTCGTTTCTTAAAACTTCACATTAAACATGCTGAAGTTTTTGTCCAGAAGTCTGCAATTTTTGTAATGAGTTTTTTTGAAATTTTCAGAGAAAACATGCTGAAGTTATTTAGTTCATTTGCTAACACTTCAGACTAAACACGTTGAAGTTTTGTCCTGCAGTATGAATACGTCATGTAGAAATGTGTAGTTTTTAAATATATATGTGTGTTTTGTGTGTATGTGTGTTAAAGATATGCATTTCACTTACAAAAAAAAATTTTCTTGCTGAAGTGATTGCGTACTTTTTTATAATACAACCAAACCTGTAAGCCGCCAACAAAAATGAGTGATTTGTACTTCCAGCAATATATAAACAAGTATTTTAAAATCCAAGAGCTTTTTTTTTTTTTTTTTATGGAAACAATCACATTTCACATATATCATTCAATAATGAAAGTCTAATCAGCATATCTATCTTCCTTTAAAATAATTTTTTTCCCAAGGATTATTGAACGTTTGAGTATTTTTCAGCATGTGTCTTGGAATATGGATGAGGTGCTGGAGAAGACAAACAAGTTGGTTTGTTATGCCCAATTTGTTTACAGCGACTGCATTTGGTAGACTTCAATGATATTGATTCAGTCGCAGGGACATACCTCTTGTTTTGTCTTCTTCCTAGTAGAATCTCTACATCGGGAGGTTTTGTGATTTCAGATTCTACATTTTGTGGTATATCCCATGAATTTTGATCTCCCACAGTACTCACATGTCCTTCATATGTTTTGAACCATGTTTTCCTTGAATACCATTTTGAGCAGTAATCAGATTTCTGTAAATATCTTTTATTCATAGCAGCAATTGCGTGTGGAAAAGGCAGTTCAAGTTCGAATTCCAAGCAGTCGCAAGTTCTCTTCTTTAAGTCCACAATGAATTTCATTCCTTCATTATTTATTTTAAATAACACTAAATCAAGGTTGAATACCTAAGAAGGAATAAAAAAAGTAAAAAAACTATATTAGTGTATTATTGCTTCAAAAAAAAAAGTATGAAGTTTTTTTATATGTAAGCAGTAAATCACTGCAACAGACATTAAAAGCTAAAGCGATTATGCATTGCTAATTCTGAAGTTAATAAATATACTTACAAATATTTTGCAAGCCAAGTCCATTTTCTTATTCATCTCTTGTTCTGCACATATTGATACTTTGTGAAAAGTTTCATGTATTTTTTTTTCTCCGTTCGTAAAACCACTCTCCCAACTTTTCTTGGATGAAATCTAACATTCTTAAAACAGGCATCTCTCTCGCTTTTAGTAACACGGAATTCATTGATTCTACCATTGTGAGCACGTGATTTTTGCCGTACCGAAATACTCCTATAAAAATCAATAAGATAGTTTTTAATTAATTATTAAAAATCAATAAGATAGTTTTTAATTAATTATTAGCCATTTTAGGAATTTTGCTAGATTTTAAATTACTTATATTTTCTTGCTTGTTTAATTTTGAGTAATTAAATCATAAAAATACAAATAAAAAAAATCATGCATCTCACTTAAGATTTGTTTTTACATTTTAAGGATTGAATTAGTAATTATTTGTTTTATAAAATTGGAAAATCATAAAAAATAGTTCATTTTACACTTTTCTTAATTTTAAATCTTTAATTCTTAGAATCAAGCGCTATTATAATTTTTATAATTAGTTATTTAACTTAATTTCATATTTAGGTAATTTAGGATTTTTAATTATTAAGGTCTTTTGCCTTAAAAAATAAAGAAATTAAAAATAAAAGAAGTTAAAAAATAAAATAAAGAGAAGAGAAATCGAATTGGGCTGACATTTTAAAAATTAAACTGAGCCCAAAATGAAAATAAATCAGACCAGCCCAAAACCCAAGTCCCCCCTAAGACCAAACGACACCGTTTTGGATTAAGTAGTTGATCTGAGCCGTTGATCTCAACAGATCTAACGGCTCACAACTAATCCCCTCCTACTATTTATATGTCCGAACAGCCCCACTACCCCAGTTCGTCTCCTTCAAACGATCCCTCTCAAACCCTAACCCTAGCCGCCCCCAATCCCTCAGAGCAGCCATGGCTGTTTCTCGCCCAAATCACCTCCAAACTTGCCAAAATCACACCCAACAACCATCGTTACCCCCTCATCCCAAATCCGCAACCCATTTCAATCAAAAATCCCTAAAACCCCTTCGATTTCAAATCGAAAATCAGAACCCTAAAGTTCAAAATCTCTGAAATCAAAGCTTTTTCTAGTCGATGTAAAGTCAAGACGGACTTTAACCGTGTGTTCTTGATAAGAACACACGGTTAAGGTCAATCTTGGCTAAAAAATCAAAGCATCAAGCCCACAACCCGACGTATTTTCTTAAAATGTCTTTCTGGTTGTTTTTAAGTGTCATTTTTTAAAGTCTTCACCTTCTACCCCTTTCTGTAGTCTTCCCGTTTTGATTATATGTTTGGGGTCAAAAGTTGTCTATTTTTATTTTTTTTGCTTCACTGTTCTTCTTCTTCATTTGGGTTGAGTCATTAAGACTCTTTGGAAAAGGCCAACGGATGAAACCGGGCTTCTAAAATTAAAGCCCAAAAGGGACTGGGTCAGAGTTAGTTTGGGTGTTATCTGGGTCGGCTCAACTTGACCCGTAAAGATTAATATGGTAAAACCAGAACAAACATGTGGGGTTAATTAGGGTAATAATCTGTTAGTAATAGACAGAAGCTTCTGGGAGGTCCTTAATGGCAAATAATAAGTAAAATAGGAAAACATTTGGGGGAAAGGGATATTTTAAGAAGTTATAACAGAAATCTGTTTTGAATCACATGCACACACAAAAACAGGGAGGGGAGAGGAAGATACTGGAAATATTCTGCGTAACAAACAGATTAAAAAAAAAAAGATTCTTTATCTTTGCCCATATATATGAGGGCAGAGGAAAGTATTAGGAGATTTTTACACACAGACACACACATTTTCTCACAGACACCGGATATACATTATCATTAAAATTAGCTCACGTTCTGCTTTTCACTGTTCTCACCATTCTATTAAAAGAAAACTAAAGTTCTAAAAGGCATTAGAATTTTGAGCGATTTGCTGAAGTCCCCTGTTGTATTTCTGTTTTTCAAAGTTCATCAAACTGTTGGTCGCTGTTTGCTTGCTGCTTCATTGTCAAAGTTGCTTGGTGTTTGCTTTATATAGGTATGTTCAAATACCCCCTGTAATTTTAAATTAAAATCATGAATGAAGTAAATTATTTACTGTTTAGTTCTACACGGTTGGCATGTTTAATGGCTTAATCTATCTGAATTCTTCTCAATTTCTGAAATGATGAATGGATGAACTCAGATTGGTTATTAGTAATGGATCACTGAATGATTATTGTAGTACATGTTCTCTTTTCCTCGAGGTTCTGTTTGTTCTGCTTAGTTTGTTCACTCATGACTGATAATTATTTCTGTTTGTATTGTATCTGATTGAAGTTCTGGTTCAGAACTACTCCTAAATTGTTAGTAGTTATCAATAGTTGGTGGTCCTACTCGAAGCATGTTAATAACGTTACTGCTGTAATATAGAACACCTAATGTACTGTAAACCAGTGTTTACTCGACCAAAAACAGAACAGTTAGTTGACATTTTCGAGTTAATTACAGTGGGAAGCAATGTTCATCTCATCTCTTCTGCTCTGATTAGTTAAAACTTAAATTTGAAGAAGGAACAGAGAGCAGGTTATTGGTCACTGTATTATGCTGGATTTGGGCAGTATTTTGTAAAATTCGAAGACTGCATGATGGAGTTCTGTAATAGCTTAGCATACCAGCTTTGTAATCAATCAATGAGTTTATAGTTGTTATGTTAATTTGTTTGAATTGATTGAGAATTTATAATTAATCTCTTTCTTACAATTGTATAAGTTGTATAGATTCTGGTGAAATTCATACAACTGAACACATGCTGAATTATGTTTTCTTTGTGATGTTTGGGCTGCATTTGTAGCCCATTTCTGAAACGCAGTCTTGTTTAAAGCTAGTATTGGGCTTGCCTTCGAGTTGGCCCATTTCAGTAACATCCATGCACAAATTTGATGATTATTTTGACCGCAAAATGTTAAATGCGAAGCATGACTATTTCTGAAATCTGTTAAGTTCGAAGTATGGTTGTTTCTGAAATTAGTGATAAAATTTAAATCATGGTTGTTTCTGGAATTAGTGTTAAAATTCAAAATGTGGCTATCTCCTGAAATTAATATTGAAATTCAGAGTATAGTTTGTTTTATGGAATTAGTGGCTATATTTGTAATTGGACTTATTCTGAGGGGCCTGTTATGGGCCTGTAATTAAGAATAGTGGGAGCCCAAGCAGGCTGCTATTTAGTGCAAAACCAAATATACTATTAGCTGTTTACGAACGGACTTCCAAATGACTTTAAACAAATAGATTTAGTGCTAACAACTTTAGATTATAAAGATTTTTTTAATTAACAGAGGTGAGCCACATAATTAACAATGATTATCTATGGCCCTCTTAGTAATTAAATACAAATTTAAATAATTAACTCTTAAACGCCTTAACCTTCGTAGCTTGCTTTTAGGCGCGATTAATAATATTGCGACTATGGGTATGGTTCCCGTGACATAGTAACAATGTCGATTTTGAGGGTGCCTTTTAGGTGACTCGATTTTAATAAATTCGAATAATAAAAGTTTTCAAATAGTTTGAGGAGCGCCGCGCCAAATAAAATTTTCAAACACATGGCCCTCATTAATCAATATTAAAACACTTAGAAAAATCGAGGCGTGCTATTTAGTGAATTTCATGGCCCTCGAAAAGTTAAAAGCGTAGTTGCTTTAGGCGCGTCATTTTAATAACTCAATTTCCTAAACTCGGGTGCGCATTTATGTGACCCAAGTCCGAATCCCAATGTTAAATTAAAATGTGTTACGAATTGCGGGCGCATTTATGTGACGCAGTTCATGACATATTTTAACTAACGTTGCAACTCTCTAATAATTATATAAAAGCGGTTGAAGGTGAAATATACCATAGGCTAGGAACATGTATTAAAATCAGTTAACAAGCCGATTATAACAGTTGAGCGACTGTGCTAGAACCACGGAATTCGAGGGTGCCTAACACCTTCCCTTGGGTTAACAGAATTTCTTACTCAGAATTTCTGGTTCGCAGACTCTACAAGGAAAGTCAAAAGTTTCCTCGATTTGGGATTAAAAAATAAACCGGTGACTTGGGTCACCAATCAAAATATTCCAAGTCGCGACTCTAAAAATAATAAATAAATATTCTCATGTCGAATAATGTCACTTTAATTGGAAAAACTCCCTTATATACTCCTCGCGGGGTGTACGAAAGGAGGTGTGACAGCTCTTGCGACTCTGCTGGGGATCGAACCCAGAATCTCTAGTTCCGGGTTCAAGAATTCGAGCTTAGAATAACTGTTATGCTTGGACTTTATTATTATCTGATTTTATTACATGATTGAGCCTAATGTGCTAAGTGTCATTTTACCGTTTTGATATTATTTGAACTGTATAAAACTGTTCTGAACCCTTCTCTTCTCATCTTCGGGGATGTGCACGCTGGCCGTGACTCCCTATTTTGTTAGTGTCATACCGTAAATAAGAAAGAGGCGGGGCAAGTTACAAAGCAGGGGGGCCTTTTGGTGCCCTGTATGTAGCCCCCTCCTCGGCTCGAGTTGTCCGCTCGGGTACACCGGTCTAGAAAAAATACCCAGGTCTTCAGCTTAGAATAACATAACCTCATGCCGGATCCATAGTAGGAACGTTTATTTGCATCATATGCATTTGACTTTGGGGCTCAACACAGGGGTTGGGTCCATCTAGGACAGGTGGCCTCGAAATCAAAGACCATCTTAGTGCATAATTTACGTGCTACTTGTGCATTATTTCACCTCGGTTCACGTGTTGACCGGCTGTTAGAATAAAATCGGGAAAGAAAAATGAAATGATGAAGTTGAGGTATTAGAAAATTGAGAGTTGATCACATAAAAACCTGGTGTCCAAAAATAAGCCGGAACTCTGTCGAAATTTTGAAAATAAAGAAAATATAGAAAACGAAAAGAAAATTGATTTCAGAATTAAAAAAAAAAGAGAAGAAAAAATGTAAAAAGGGGCAAACAAAAATTAAAAAAAGGGGGAAAATGAAAATAAATAAAAAAAATAAAACAAAAAAATAAAAATAAAAAAACAAAAAACAAAAAACAAAAAAGGAAAAAAAAAATCGAAAAAAAAAGAGAAAGGGATTTTCTTTTAATCGGAGTCCAAAACATTTTGTTGCTTTTGAAAGTTTAAATATATTGTTCTTTCTTTTGCAAATAAACGAAGAATAAAAAAATACACCCGAAAAGAATTTTAGAAATTCTTTGCATTTCTAAAAAAAAAAATTGAAATAAAAGGAAAATTCTTACTATTTTCTTTCTTAGGTTCCAAAAAAAAAAAACTATCTTTCTAAATAAACAAAAAATCCCAAATACTTTCTTTCTTCTTTATACAAGAACTCAAATATTTTTTTTTCTTACTTGTCCTAGGTACCCTTTTATAGAATTTAAAAAAAAAAAAAAAGGTAGTTTGCTTTAGAAGACTCAAAGAATACTCTCTTGATTTTTAAGATCTTAGGAATTTGAGGCAATGAAATTTTTATTTCTTTCTTGAGAAGATAAAACAAAATTCAATCAAAATATTTTTTTTAAAAAAATTCAGAAATGCCTTTTCTTCTTTTAAGTATTTTATTTTAAGGAAATTTTGAAAATGAAAATGAAAGTGGTTAGGTAGCGTCGTTTTTGCATAAATATCTCAAATATCCCCAAAAGGACGCCGGAAGGCTGTTTTTGCTAAAACGACCACCTATTTCAATTTTTGGCTCACAGCCCTAAAATCTTCCTTTGTGGCGTGCTGAAGGGCCGTATTTGCAAAAGTAGCCGTTTATTTAAGTATATGCAAGATCGACTCTTCTTAACAAATTTTGCTGATTTTAAATCAATCGCCTTAATTTAAATGTGGAGAACGAGCACGAATCAATAATTACCAATGGAGATATTGGCCAAAATTCCTTTGGAGCTGCACATGTGGTGGACAGATTTGGGTGAATCAGTGCAGAATATGGTTAAACGGTATTTGGGTGGTCTCCCCGACTTGCTAGCGATCAGGCCCAGGGGAGATCTCATAAAGGCTTTGGTTACATTTGGGACCCAGCCCATAATATTTTTCATTTCTCGAATTTTGAGCTTACACCCGCCTTGGAAGAAATAGCCGGATATATTAGGAAACATGAAACTCCGTTGAGGCATGGGTATTTGGTCGCTCCAAGAGCCGTCACCCCACACAAGTTCCTAGATATGCTGAAAATACGTAGAGGAGTGCAAAACCCGGACCTGGCAGATGGCTTCTCTACTCTGCAAATCATCTATCAGCGGTACGGGCATATAGGGGGCTTTAACAATCCGGAAAGCAAGACCTGTAGTAAAGGAAACCGATTGAAATGGGAAGAACACAGGTGCTTCACTTTCATGGTAGCATTTCTGGGTCTCCTAGTGTTCCCCAGAAAAGATGGACACATTAATATCCGGATAGCTGGGGTTGTCAGCACTTTGCTCACTCAGGACAAAAGCATCCTTGCGCCCATGATAGTATCTGAGATCTTCCGAACTCTCACATCCTATAAGGCCGGAGGAAGCTTCTTTGAGGGATGCAACCTTCTGTTACAAATATGGATGGTTGAGGATTTATGTCGGCGTCCTCGATACATGAGGCATCGACGGAAAAAAGTTGCATAGCGGAATTCTATGCAAGGGTTGAAGGTTTTAGCTTGCCTGAAGGGGTCGCAGAGTGGATAGCCCATCTCCGTTCCATTACTACGGAGCAAATAGAATTGACGCTCGGCTGTTTTCCTGTCGACGAAATCATATATATATATCAGCTACTGGACCTTACTTTCTCCTGATGGGTCTTAAATGTATCCAACCCTATGCACCATATCGAGTCTTGAGACAATTGGGAAGGTGCCAAATGGTGCCCAAAGATGAAGACCTCAGCCGTCATGCAATTGAGATTAGCGCTGATGGACAGTTCCCTGAAAATGTGGTTCGTCAGATTTGGAGTGAATGCCAATACCTGCCGGCAAATACTTGTGTACGTGACATGTCCCGAGGTGAAGTCTCCCTTGGTTATCTTGCATGGTACAAGAAAGAAGTCGAGTCCAGACGACCGGCCAGAAGACCCCATCTTCAAGAATTCATTGAAGAGTCACAAGCACAATGGGACTGGTTGGCCAAAGAAAATGAATATCGGGCCACCATAAGCAAACTAGATAAGCAAGTCAGGGATCTTCATTTCGAGAACGGTTTACAAGCCGCTACAGATGAGGGTGAAAAGAAAAAACTGACTCAAGAAAATGAAGCCCTCAAGGCTCAAATTCAGCAGATGAAAATAGCCGCCAGAAATCAGGAAAGAAGCCAAGCGGATGGGAAGCTTATCAGTGGTTTGAGGAAGAAAGTGCTGGAATGTCAAGACAATTTAGAAAAATCTGAGGCAAATCAAGCAAAAATTAGAGAACAATTGGCAAAAAACGCCGAAAGGCGTGCACAATTTGTTCGGCAAATAAAAAGAAGATATGAGGGGACGATCATCGATTTAAAGAGAAAGATAGCTGAGCTTGAAAATGAGGCAGACAAACGGGGCAAATAGAGCAAGAACGGGATGGAAAGAAAAAGTGAAAATCGGGAAGTGAAAGAAAGAGAACTTTTGAGGGAAGTAGGCAAAGCCGGGATGAAACATGCAGCCGTTGTGAAACATATAGGAACACATTTAACTGCTTAGGTGCATCACACCCCAATGTGCGATTACCTATCTGTTATTTGCCCTAAACTAATTGGTTTGCTATTAAGTATAGGTTTTTGCTATATCGGTGATTGGTTTTGTGGTAACCTCGCGTCGCATCCATACTTCACCAGATCAAAGGGGAGTGTCAAAATGACTTCTGAGATAACTTTGCCAACAGTTCCTATTGTAGAAGAAAATCCGATCTCAGGCATCTTGGTTCCAGAATCGGCAGCTGCCGAAGAAAAAAGATTATTGCATCTCCACATGATGGAAATGTGGGACGCCTGGAAGAACGGAAAGGAATCACCGAGTGCAATTCTTGGATTTCCTGAACGCTTTCCTAGGGCCAGTGGGACTACCAACATCCCAATATGGTACCCATTGGGATACCCCACCATCACTGCCAATTTTGTGGGAACACCCTCCGAAGATCGCCCCCAGGCATCAAATTCTGGTGCTGCGCCAAACATATTTACTGCACCGTCTTGCTCAGCCACAACACAACCTGCCTTGTCCTGGCCGAGCTTCAATCCTTCCCCTTTTACATATCAAGCACAACCTTTTCCGATGGAATCAGCTCAGTTTGCCGCAACGGCTTATCCTCAACTGCCCAGATACGAGTTTGCCTTAGGGCATGAGACAAATGTGAAAACTCCTGAGCAGGATGAGATGGCTAGAAAGATGAGAAGTCTCAAGTAAAGTCTTAAGAACATACAAGGTCTGAGTGGGCAGAAAAGCGTATCGTACTTTGATCTGTGTATGTTTCCTAATGTGCATCTACCGTTGGGTTTTAAAATCCCAAAGTTTGAGAAATATTATGGGAACGGGGATCCTATCACCCATCTCAAAAATTATTGCAATCAGTTGAGGGGAATGGGAGGAAAGGAAGAGCTCTCATGGCTTATTTTGGGGAGGGCTTGGTCGGTATCGCTTCCGAATGGTACATGGATCAGGAAATATCTCGTTGGCATACTTGGGATGATCTAGCAAGACACTTTGTCCGGCAGTTCCAGTACAATATTGATATTGCTCCGGACCAACATTCCTTAGCAAACTTAAAGAAAAAAGCCATCGAAAGTTTCAGGGAGTATGCCGTCAAATGGCGTGAGCAGGCGTCGAGAGTGAAACCTCCCATGGACGAAGTTGAAATGGTCACGATCTTCCTTCAGGCACAAGAAGCTGATTACTATCAAAATATGATGTCAGCAATAGGGAAGCCATTTGCTGAGGCCATAAAATCGGGGAAATGGTCAAGAACGGTCTAAAAACAGGGCGGATTTTAAGTCAATCCGCAATCAGAGCTACCTCCCAAGCCATTCAAGGCGGGTCTGGGGGGGCTAGCCAATCGAAAGAAGAAAGAAGAATCGTCAATGGCTGCTTCAAGTACAAGAAGGCCTCAGCTACCCAGACCTATCTTCTCTGGAAGGGCCCCACAGCACTACTACCCCCATCAGGATATAGCCTATGCTCATCCATGATATGCAGTAATGAATGCCCAGCCATATGGCAGGCCCTAACAACAATTTAACCAAAATAGAGCTCCGCCTCCCAGAAATCAACCTTCGTACCAAGCCTATTATAATCCACGACCCTCACAAAAACTTCCGTGCCCGAGAACCATCGAGAAAAATGAACTTCACACCCATTGGTGAATCATATTCAAATTTGTCCCGAAGTTGGTTCAAATGGGTCTGCTTCAGCCTGTTCCCCCAAATAGGCAAAACCTAGAGTCACCCTCCTATCAACGGGGCACCCGATGGTATATCACTCCGGGGCAGAAGGGCATGATACGGAGAACTGTTGGACATTGAAAAGAGCGGTGGAAGATTTAATTGAACAAAAAAGAATAGTGCTGAGGGATGAGGATATCCCTAATGTGACCAATAATCCACTACCGGCTCACAACAATGGGCCGGTTATTGGAATGATCTGTGAAGACAAGGAATTCAACCCAGCCTTGAAAACTATCATCGCCATAGCCGATACAGAAACAAAATCAAAAGCTGTCCAAAACAGGACAGAACAGAGAAGAAGAGCAAAAGTGTTCCTCAGAAGGTGGAAGAGAAGTTAAAGGTTGAAACCGGGGCATTGCCCTCCAAAGATGTTGTTCTTTATGTCCTCTGAGGGCATAAGAAAGAACAAAATCCATTAAGCCCTCCCAAGAGATTTGAGTTAAACAAGCAAAAGGCTCAAATGTATGTGCAAAAGGGAACCTATGCGGTTCGGGGACCGGTATGTCCACCAAGGCTGAATGAGCCCGTGGTTATCGGTCGCGCGCCACAAAGGCCCATGACGGATCCCACTGTCGTGCCATGGAACTACATCAAGATGGTAGTGACATACAAAGGCAAAGAGATCTTAGGGGAAATCCTGGAAGACAACCCGGTCGAAAGATATCTCAATTGGGGGAAGTAAACAATGCTACAAAGAAACGCTTCCCATCCAAGAAATCGGTAAGCCCCGAAGAGGTGGAGGCATTCTTCCAGAAGATGAAAATGGCAGACTACGAAGTAATTGATCAACTTCGAAAGTCTCCTGATCAGGTCTCTCTTTTATCTCTGTTAATGAGCTCAATTGAGCATCAGAAGGTTTTAATCAAAACTCTCAATGAAGCCTATGTGCCTATTGAAACTACGGTAGAGCAATTGGAAAGGATGGCAGAAAGATTCTTTGCAATCCATCAAGTTTTCTTCAGCAAAAATGATCTGCCCCCGGAAGGGGCTGCCCACAACAAAGCCCTTCATCTGACAGTCAAATGTGAAGGGGATGGAGGTTCTGCAGTAGATATCTGCCTGCTCTCAACCCTACAGCGCATGGAAATCTGCACAAAGAAAATCAGACCTAATGATGTGTGCGTACGTGCTTTCGATGGCTTGAAGAGAGATACTATTGGAGAAATCGACCTGGTCCTGACTATTGGACCGGTTGACTTCGAAATAACCTTTTAGGTTCTGGATATGAACACTTCCTACAATTTTCTCTTGGGACGACCGTGGATCCATGCGGCAAGAGCCGTGCCCTCCACTCTCCACCAGATGGTAAATTTGAATATGAAAACCAGGATATTGTGGTTCATGGAGAGGATGAACAATCAATTTATCGCGATCCATCGGTCCCATTCCTTGAAGCAAAGGAAGGAAGTGAACATATAATCTATCAAGCTTTCGAAATTATGGTCGCAGATCAGTGTGAAGAGGGAAACCCTTGCCCTCAACCCTTCTTGTCAAACGCATCAATAATGGTAGCCAAAGAAATGATCAGACATGGCTACCAACCTGGGAAAGGACTCGGGAGATCACTGCAGGGAACAGCTGAGCCTATCACCTCGACTGCTAGCGAGGGATTCTTTGGGTTAGGTTTCCGACCCACGCCAGCCGATTTCAAATGGGCAAAGAAGAGGAAGAATGATGGTTGGGTCTTGACTAAGCCAATCCTGCCTCTGTATAAAACATTCGTCAAGCCTAAGTACGGTGACGAAGAGGAAGATGAAGCCTTCACGGCTGAAGAAATTGAGGAAATTTGTGGGGCTATGAAACAGATGTTGTATGAAACTCACATGGTTCAGCAAGGGAAAGGCTCAAGCGCTGCTGAGGTGCTGTACATGGGACCTAACGCCAAGTTACGAAATTGGAAGGCTACGCCATTCCCCATCAGGCG
Organism: Nicotiana obtusifolia; assembly: GCA_002018475.1. Taxonomy (NCBI): domain Eukaryota; kingdom Viridiplantae; phylum Streptophyta; class Magnoliopsida; order Solanales; family Solanaceae; genus Nicotiana; species Nicotiana obtusifolia. The sequence goes on along the minus strand of MCJB01049558.1, from coordinate 39,015 downwards.
AGGGTCCCGGTAGGCTTGTCTTGCCACTTTTTCTGCATCACGAGTTATTCCAGGGTGTAACTCGGATATTTTGTTTTAAGTTTTCCTATCTTTAGTCTTTTGTCTTCAATTCCAAGTGTAAACCCTGTTATATTAAAATTCAATGAAATGAAATCAATATTTCATCATTCCTCTCTTCTGATTTTGTTGTTTTATTTTTCTTTCTTCTTTTCAGTTCTAATAATGCGGCTTTAAATAACATGACATGCTTGCGGACTTCATGCCCAGATCCAAACGCGCTGTCTAATTGTGACGTAATGAATCAAGAACCGGAATATAATGAAGAAGAGGCTTTTAAGGAAATAAACCGAGAATTGAAACAATTTAAGAATAAACCTAAAGCAAATTTAAATGATATCGAGCCGGTTAATTTGGGTGGTTTTGAAGAAATCAGGGAAACCAAGATAAGCATTCACACAGATGAAAAAACTCGAGATGCATTAATCCAACTCTTGTTTGAGTTCAAAGATGTGTTTGATTGGTCATACGATGACATGCCAAGACTCAGTGTTGACATGGTGGTTCATAAATTGCCAACGTACCCTGATTATCCCCCTGTTCAGCAAAAGCAAAGAAAGTTCAAAACTGATATCAGTGACAAGATCAAAGAAGAGGTCACGAAGCAGCTAAAAGCAGGGGTGATCCGGGTAGTCCAATACACTACGTGGTTAGCCAATGTAGTCCCAGTACCAAAGAAAGATGGAAAAACCCGAGTGTGTGTGGACTACAGAGATTTAAATAAAGCAAGTCCCAAGGATAATTTCCCTTTGCCAAGTATCCATATCCTTGTTGATAATTGTGCCAAACATGAGATACAGTCCTTTGTGGACTGTTATGCGGGATATCACCAGGTGTTAATGGACAAAGAAGACGCTGAAAAGACAGCATTCACCACACCTTGGGGCACCGACAGTTACAAGGTCATGCCATTCAGGCTGAAGAACACCGGGGCAACATATATGAGGGCCATGACCACCATTTTCCATTGACATGATGCATCAAGAAATAGAGGTGTACGTGGATGACGTGATCATCAAATCCAAAACTAAGGAATATCATGTCCGGGATATGAGTAAATTCTTCGAGCGGTTGCGCAAATATGATTTGAAGTTAAACCCAGCCAAATGTGCATTCGGAGTCCCATCTGGCAAGCTCTTGGGTTTCATAGTCAATCGAAGAGGCATTGAGCTAGACCCAACCAAGATAAAGTCTATTCAGGATCTACCCCCTCCAAAAACCAAGAAAGACGTCATAAGTCTGTTGGGAAGATTGAACTATATCAGCCAGTTCATCGCTCAGTTGACTTCTACATGTGAACCCATATTCCGGTTGTTAAAGAAATATGTGGCCATTAAATGGACAGACGAATGCCAAGAAGCTTTTGATAAAATCAAAATGTATCTGTCGAATCCGCCAGTGTTGGTCTCACCTGAGCCAGGGAGACCTCTGTTCTTGTATCGACAGTCCTGAAAATTCTTTCGGCTGTGTCCTCAGGCAACATGATGTGACTGGAAGGAAAGAACAGGCTATTTACTATCTGAGCAAGAAGTTCACCAGCTATGAAGCCAAATATACTCTGCTGGAAAAAACTTGCTGTGCTTTAACTTGGGTCGCTCAAAAGCTGAGGCATTACTTGCAAGCATACACCACATACCTCATAACCAGGTTGGATCCGCTAAAATACATATTCCAGAAGCCGAAGCCCACTGAGAGGTTAGCAAAGTGGCAGATCCTGCTCACAGAATTTGACATAGTCTATGTCACTCGCACGGCAATGAAAGCCCAGGCATTAGCAGACCATCTGGCTGAAAACCCTGTCGATGATGAATATCAACCTTTGAACACTTACTTCCCGGACGAGGAAGTAAATTTAATTGAGGTAATATCCGAAGACACCAACACTTAGAAAATGTTCTTCGATGGAGCGGTAAACGCAAAAGGTGTTGGGATTGGGGCAATCTTGATCTCACCTGACGGTCAGCATTATCCGGCCACAGCCAGGCTTCGGTTTTTCTGCACAAAAAACACGGCCGAGTATGAAGCTTGCATTATGGGTATGAACATGGCAATTGCCCAAGATGTTGAAAAATTATTAATCATGGGAGACTCGGATCTGATTATCCGACAAGCTCAAGGAGAATGGGAAACCCAAGATGTCAAGCTTATTCCATACAGGCAACATGTGGAAGATCTGAGCAGACGATTCGAGTCAATAGAGTTCAGATACATCCCACGTTGTCACAATGAGTTAGCTGGTGCACTGGCTACTTTGGCCTCGATGCTGCCATACCTAGGCAATACCCACATTGATCCTTTGGAGATCCAGATCCGCGAAACGCATGGCTATTGTAACACGTTTGAGGTAGAAACAAGTGTTAAACCATGGTATCATGACGTTAAGAGGTTTCTGAAAACTAAAGAATACCCAGATCAAGCCAGCGGAGACAAAAAAAGAACCATCAGACGACAGGCAAGTGGTTTCTTTTTAATTGGTGATATCCTATACAAAAGGACCCCGGATCTCAATCTGTTAAGATGCGTTGATGCCGAAGAGGCTGGAAAAATCATACATGAAGTGCATGCAAGAGTATGCGGCCCCCACATGAACAGGTATGTCTTGGCAAAGAAAATCCTCCGAGCAGGTTATTGCTGGATGACCATAGAGAAGGACTGCTTCAGTTTTGTTCGGAAATGCCATCAGTGTCAGGTACACGGTGATTCGATTCATGCACCTCCCACAGAACTACATCCCATGTCATCACCTTGGCCATTTGTTGCCTGGGGCATGGATGTCATTAGGCCAATTGAGCCAAAAGCCTCCAATGGGCACAGATTCATATTGGTTGCCATCGATTACTTCACGAAATGGGTTGAAGCAATCACCCTCAAATCTGTTACTAAGAAGGCTGTAGTGGATTTCGTGCATTCCAATCTTATATGCCGTTTTGGTATCCCTGCGACCATCATCACAGATAATGCTGCAAATTTGAATAGTCATTTGATGACTGAAATACGCGAACAATTCAAAATAACGCATAGGAACTCTACTCCATATCGGCCCAAAGCCAATGGTGCCGTGGAAGCAGCAAATAAGAACATCAAAAAGATTTTGAGGAAAATGATTCAAAGTTCCAGGCAATGGCATGAAAAGTTGTCGTTTGCATTGTTGGGATACCGCACTATTGTGCGCACATCTATCGGAGCACTCCATATCTTTTGGTTTATGGCACTGAAGCCGTGATACCTGCGGAAGTGGAAATTCCTTCCCTCCGGATCATTGTTGAAGCTGAAATTGAAGATAGTGAATGGGTTAAAACCCGCCTGGAACAGCTAACCCTGATTGATGAAAAGCGAATGGCCGCAGTCTGCCATGGGTAGTTGTACCAGCAAAGAATGGCACGTGCCTACAACAATAAAGTACGGCCCAGAAAGTTTGAAGTAGGGCAACTCGTTCTAAGCCGTATTCTCCCCCATCACCAGGAAGCAAAAGGAAAACTCGCTCCTAATTGGAAAGACCCGTATATCATCAGAAAGATATTGCCAAGAGGAGCACTGTACTTGGGAGACATTGAAGGAAATGATCCCGAGACAGCAGTAAATGAGGATGCAATCAAAAGGTACTATGTATAATCTTTCTGATTGGGATGACGAAGGCTTTCATTCTCGCTACTCCAAACACTCCAATCCTTTGCTAACCCTCTGAGCCGGTTATTCTTCATTGATCACCCTCTTTGGAACTCAAAAGCATCACTAGAAAGTTTACTGAAAGACAAGAAAAGAAAGATAAAAAATAAAAAATAAAAAATAAAACAAAAACAAACAAAAATCCAAAAGATAAATGTAATCTGAACTACGTCTGACTTGATTCCGAAAGGATACGTAGGCAGTCTCTCCCTGAGGTTCAGTCACACCAAAATAAAAATTCAAATTTTCCCAAAAGTAAAACTGGGGCAGATGTTATAACGGTTTGACGGTGTTTCGCTTGAAATGTTCCAAAGTTGTAATCCAATCAAAACTCTCTTTACCAAATCCTGTTCAAGTCCTTTCGATCAATCGGTAAAAGGTTTCCAAATCGGAGAATGCATTCAAAATGAGAGAAATAAAATGAGAGAGTCTTATTGGTGAAAACCCACACGGGCACCGTAAGGCGACGTGAGCAGAGAAATTGAAAATGAGAGAGCCTTGTTAGTGAAAACTCGCAAAGAGCACTACAAGGCGACGGTGAGAAGAGAAATGAGAGAGGTCAATTGGCGAAAACCCGCAAAGGGCGCCGTTGACCGAAAAACAGGAATCCTGCGAAGTCTGCATGCACCCCAGGTAAGTCTTTCTTTCTTCCCCGAAAGGGAAACTTCTCCAAACTCACTCTTTTGCCCTTTGTTTACGTTTCTTTGAATCCCTTTCGGTCTAACTCTATTTCCGAAGCTAATACAAAGAAAAGGTGGCAAGATTAGTTTTACAGGGTCCCGCTTAAAAAAAGCCAGATCCAAAAGAAGTACTAGCCTCAGTGAGTGCATCAAATCGACCCCGACTGGCCATGATGGTTGATGCTCTAAAACCCCAAAGTTGTGAAAAATAAAAAGGAAGCCAAAAGCAAAAGCCCTAGAGGCAAGAAAAAGTCAAAAGGCAGAGTCCCATATGGGCAAGCTGTCACAACAAATTTACAAAAAATGGGTCCCTCGGTTCAAGAAAGAAATCAACTTTCAGAAAAACCAAGCAAGAAGCTGAGGTTCTCGCCGAAAGTCGGGCCCTGATCAAGTGATCAGAATCATCAAGGCCACAAAACCAATCACCGTTTCAAACTAACAATTACTTTTATTTTGAAAACAGGAAATTGGTGCAATCCAAGGCAACCTTACAAGATGCAGGTATAACCAAAAGGAAACTGCACAAAGGCCAAAAACAGCTTTAAAGCATTAGTCAGAGGGAAGTCTCATCTAAACTCTTTCCTGCATTATTTTGAATTTCTTTGGCAGAACCCAAATACCCTTTATTATTCTGTCATCCCCGGCATAACCTGCGGATCCCTTTGGCATAACCCAAAGGTCTTAACCTTCATCCCCGGCATAACCCGCGGATCCCTTTGGCATATCCCAAAGGTCTTTCCTTCATCCCCGGCATAACCCGTGGATCCCTTTGGCATAACTTTTCCCTCATCCCCGGCATAACCCGTGGATCCCTTTGGCATAACCCAAAGGTCTTAACCTTCATCCCCGGCATAACCCGTGGATCCCTTTGGCATAACCCAAAGATCTTTTCCCTCATCCCCGGCATAACCCGTGAATCCCGTTGGCATAACCCAAAGGTCTTAACCTTCATCTCCGGCATAACCCGCGGATCCCTTTGGCATAACCCAAAGGTCTTTTCCTTTATCCCCGACATAACCCGTGGATCCCTTTGGCATAACCCAAAGGTCTTTTCCCCCATCCCCGGCATAACCCGTGGATCCCTTTGGCATAACCCAAAGGTCTTAACCTCCATCCCCGGCATAACCCGTGGGTCCCTTTGGCATAACCCAAAGGTCTTTTCCTTCATTTCCGGCATAACCCGTGGATTTCTTTGGCATAACCCAAAGATCTTTTCTTTCATCCCTGGCATAACTCGTAGACCTCTTTGGCATAACCCAAAGATCTTTGTTTTCCTTTATCCCTCGGAGTAACCCACAGACTTCCCGGCAAAACCCGTGGACCTCTTTGGCATAACCCAAAGACCTTTAGTTTTCTGTTATACTCGGCATAACCCGTGGACTCCCTGGCATAACCCAAGGACCTTTTTCTTTCACCTGGCATAACCCAAGAATTCTTTTCTTTTCCCCAGTAGAATCGACCGATAACATCCTCGGCATAACTCGGGAATCTTTCTTTTTCCAGCATAACTCAGTTGGCTTCCCAGCATAACCTGGCAATCCTTCCGTTATTTTACTGTTTTCAATAGAGAAATAGTTCAGCTTATAGTGACAAATAACTCGCAAATTTTTCCCAATGGAACTGAGGCAGGATAATTTTGTTCGCTTGATTTGGTTTGGTGTATGAGTAGGTTTTCTCTCGAGACACAGGGTCCGAGATGACCCAAAGAATGAGTCTCAATAAAGAAAAGAAAAGAAAAGGACCAAAGGAAGCAAATAAACAAGGACGCGATTTGACGGAAGTCATAAGCTTTGTATGTCTCGCCTTAATTCAAAAGTTGAAGAAAGAACCAGCACCTACAGTTGATGAACATCAAGGTTCAGATCGGAGTCTGCCTCGAGAACCAGCTAAGACTTAAGATCAAGCTTCAAGAAATTTGTAGATAGGAATCTTGTAACTCATAGCTGATAGGCATAGCTAGTTTAGCTTTTATTTTTTTCATTTTGGTGTAATAAGGAGCGCAACAAGCAGTAACAGCAGCAACAACAGCGAAAATCACAGCTTCCAGATAGTCCCAGCTACCAAAACTTCCCGAACTACACTGACCTGATTCCTTTGTAGCCAAGGATATGTAGGTAACCTTTGAAGCAAGGTTCGGTCAGACTCTTTCCAAAAATGCTTCTCATGGAGTTTCGGATAGGCAAAAATCCCGCAGAATTGCTCCTTTTATATTTGCCCGAAAACCCTTCGTGTCTCCGAGCAAAGAGGGGCAGCTGTGAGCACGTGATTCTTGCCGTACCGAAATACTCATATAAAAATCAATAAGATAGTTTTTAATTAATTATTAGCCATTTTAGAAATTTTGCTAGATTTTAAATTACTTATATTTTCTTGCTAGTTTAATTTTGAGTAATTAAATCATAAAAATACAAAAAAAAAACATGCATCTCACTTAGGATTTGTTTTTACATTTTTAGGATTGAATTAGTAATTATTTATTTTATAAAATTGAAAAATCATAAAAAATAATTCATTTTACACTTTTCTTAATTTTAAATCTTTAATTCTTAGAATAAAGAGCTATTATAATTTTTATAATTAGTTATTTAACTTAATTTCATATTTAGGTAATTTAGGATTTTTAATTATTAAGGTCTTTGGCCTTAAAAAGTAAAGAAATTAAAAACAAAAGAAGTTAAAAAATAAAATACAGAGAAGAGAAATCAGATTGGGCTGACATTTTAAAAATTAAACTGAGCCCAAAATGAAAATAAATCGGACCAGCCCAAAACCCAAACCCCCCCAAGACCAAACGACGCCATTTTGGATTAAGTAGCTGATCTGAGCCGTTGATCTCAACAGATCTAACGGCTCACAACTAATCCCCTCCTACTATTTATATGTCCGAACAGCCCCACTACCCCAGTTCGTCTACTTCAAACGACCCCTCTCAAACCCTAACCCTAGCCGCCCCCAATACCTCAGAGCAGCCATGGCTGTTTCTCGCCCCAATCACCTCTAAACTTGCCCAAAATCACACCCAACAACCATCATTATCCCCTCATCCCAAATCTGCAACCCGTTTTAACCAAAAATCCCTAAAACCCCTTCGATTTCAAATCGAAAATCAGAACCCTAAAGTTTAAAATCTCTTAAATCAAAGCTTTTTCTAGTCGATGTAAAGTCAAGACGGACTTTAACCGTGTGTTCTTGACAAGAACACACGGTTAAGGTCAATCTTGGCTAAAAAATCAAAGCATCAAGCCCACAACCCGAGGTATTTTCTTAAAATGTCTTTCTAGTTGTTTTTAAGTGTCATTTTTTAAAGTCTTCACCTTCTACCCCTTTCTGTAGTCTTCCCGTTTTGATTATATGTTTGGGGTCAAAAGTTGTCTATTTTTGTTTTTTTTGCTTCACTGTTCTTCTTCTTCGTTTGGGTTGAGTCATTAAGACTCTTTGGAAAAGGCCAAGGATGAAACCGGGCTTCTGAAATTGAAGCCCAAAAAAGGGACTGGGTCAGAGTTTGGTTTGGGTGTTGTCTGGGTCGGGTCAACTTGACCCGTAAAGATTAATATGGTAAAACCAGAACATGTGGGGTTAATTTGGGTAATAATCTGTTAGTAATAGATAGAAGCTTCTGGGAGGTCCTTAATGGCAAATAATAAGTAAAATAGGAAAACATTTGGGGGGAAAGGGATATTTTAAGAAGTTATAATAGAAATCTGTTTTGAATCACATGCTCACACAAAAACACGGAGGGGAGAGGAAGATACTGGAAATATTCTGCGTAACAAACAGATTTTAAAAAAAAAGAAAAGATTCTTTATCTTTGCCTATATATATGAGGGTAGAGGAAAGTATTAGGAGATTTTTACACACAGACACACACATTTTCTCACAGACACCGGATATACATTATCACCAAAATTAGCTCACGTTCTGCTTTTCACTGTTCTCACCATTCTATTTTTTTGAAAGAAAAGAAAACTAAAGTTCTAAAAGGCATTAGAATTTTGAGCGATTTGCTGAAGTCCCCTGTTGTATTTCTGTTTTTCAAAGTTCATCAAACTGTTGGTCGCTGTTTGCTTGCTGCTTCATTGTCGAAGTTGCTTGGTGTTTGCTTTATATAGGTATGTTCAAATACCCCCTGTAATTTTAAATTAAAATCATGAATGAAGTGAATTATTTACTGTTTAGTTCTACACGGTTGGCATGTTTAATGGCTTAATCTATCTGAATTCTTCTCAATTTCTGAAATGATGAATGGATGAACTTAGATTGGTTATTAGTAATGGATCACTGAATGATTATTGTAGTACATGTTCTCTTTTCCTTGAGGTTCTGTTTGTTCTGCTTAGTTTATTCACTCATGACTGATAATTATTTTTGTTTGTATTGTATCTGATTGAAGTTCTGGTTCAGAACTACTCCTAAATTGTTAGTAGTTATCAATAGTTGGTGGTCCTACTCGAAGCATGTTAATAACGTTACTGCTGTAATATAGAACACCTAATGTACTGTAAATCAGTGTTTACTCGGCCAAAAACAGAACAGTTAGTTGACATTTTCGAGTTAATTACAGTGGGAAGCAATGTTCATCTCATCTCTTTTGCTCTAATTAGTTAAAACTTAAATTTGAAGAAGGAACAGAGAGCAGGTTATTGGTCACTGTATTATGCTGGATTTGGGCAGTATTTTGTAAAATTCGAAGACTGCATGATGGAGTTCTGTAATAGCTTAGCATACCAGCTTTGTAATCAATCAATGAGTTTATAGTTGTTATGTTAATTTGTTTGAATTGATTGAGAATTTATAATTAATCTCTTTCTTACAATTGTATAAGTTGTATAGATTCTGGTGAAATTCATACAACTGAACACATGCTGAATTATGTTTTCTTTGTGATGTTTGGGCTGCATTTGTAGCCCATTTCTGAAACGCAGTCTTGTTTAAAGCTAGTATTGGGCTTGCCTTCGAGTTGGCCTATTTCAGTAACATCCATGCACAAATTTGATGATTATTTTGACCGCAAAATGTTAAATGCGAAGCATGACTATTTCTGAAATCTGTTAAGTTCCAAGTACGGCTGTTTCTGAAATTAGTGATAAAATTTAAATCATGGCTGTTTCTGAAATTAGTGTTAAAATTCAAAATGTGGCTATCTCCTGAAATTAATGTTAAAATTCAGAGTATAGTTTGTTTTATGGAATTAGTGGCTATATTTGTAATTGGACTTATTCTGAGGGGCCTGTTATGGGCCTGTAATTAAGAACAGTGGGAGCCCAAGCAGGCCGCTGTTTAGTGCAAAACCGAATAGACTATTAGCTGTTTACAAACGGACTTCCAAATGGCTTTAAACAAGTAGATTTAGTGCTAACAACTTTAGATATAAAGATTCTTTTAATTAACAGAGGTGAGCCATGTAATTAACAACGATCATCTATGGCCCTCTTAGTAATTAAATACAAATTAAAATAATTAAGTCTTAAATGCCTTAACCTTTGTAGCTTGCTTTTAGGCGCGATTAATAACATTGCGACTATGGGTACGGTTCCCGTGACATAGTAACAATGCCGATTTCGAGGGTGCCTTTTAGGTGACTCGATTTTAATAAATTCAAATAATAAAAGTTTTCAAATAGTTTGAGGAGCGCCGCGCCAAATAAAATTTTCAAAACACATGGCCTTCTTAATCAATATTAAAACACTTAGAAAAATCGAGGCGTGCTATTTAGTGAATTTCATGGCCCTCGAAAAGTTAAAAGCGTAGTTGCTTTAGGCGCGTCATTTTAATAACTCAATTTCCTAAACTCGGGTGCGCATTTATATGACCCAAGTCCGAATCCCAATGTTAAATTAAAATGTGTTACGGATTGCGGGTGCATTTATGTGACGCAGTTCATGATATATTTTAACTAATGCTGCAATTCTCTAATAATTATATAAAAGCGGTTGAAGGTGAAATACACCATAGGCTAGGAACATGTATTAAAATCAGATAATAAGCCGATTATAACAGTTGAGCGACCGTGCTAGAACTACGGAATTCGAGGGTGCCTAACACTTTCCCTCGGGTTAACAGAATTCCTTACTCAGAATTTCTGGTTCG
>MCJB01049558.1:7978-18697 GCA_002018475.1 Nicotiana obtusifolia | reverse complement strand
CCCCCCCCAAAACAAGCCCCAAACAGAAAATTAAGAAGAACAAAAAATTTAATGAATAGAAAGTTTATCTCAAAGCTGGAAGTTGGAATGTCTTTCATTTTCACTTGGTACTATACAATTTATTTTTGTTTAATCTCAATAATATTGTAGCATTATTCTTTCGCCTAATTTTCTACATTCAGTCAACATATGAAAAGATTCTTCATATTTAGGGTTATAGTGGATAATAATAATAATACTTTATTCGTTTCAATTTATGTGAACCTACTTAATTTTTAGTCCGTGCCAAAAAGAATGACCCCTTCATATTTGAAAACAATTTATCTTTATGTAATGAGTTATAGCCACACAAAATATATGTGCCTCATTTTACACCACAAGTTCAAAAATTCTCTTTTTTTTCTTAATCTCCATGCCTGATCAAATAGGTTCACATAAATAATTAAAATGGGAGAGTAATAAGTAAAAAACCACTTAAACAAAAGTATTACTACTATTATAAAAGTTACTTACTTTAAGAGCCATTGTTTTGGCTAAAGTATCTACTTATGAGTTTGAACTTTGAACGATCAAGATTAACACTTCATTATATTAAAGATAGTAATTAGTGGCTGGCTGCATATCCTTTTCCAACACTGTACTACACACACCCGCCCCGCCCTCCCCACCTTACCCCGTCCAATTAAAAATTTTAAAAGAGCAAAAGTTAATTAATATGACGTTTATCTCAAAGCTGAAAGCTGGGAATGTTTTAAATTCTTATCTCAAAGTTTATTTTTCTGTTTAATCTCAATTACTCTGTAGCCTTATTCTTTCACCAAAATTTCCTTGTTTTCCACGTTCAGTCAACACATGAAAACATTCTTCACTATTTACAGTTATAGTGGATAAACTTGTCAGCTAGTGATTTTTACTTACTTTTAATGCATTTTAGGTTGCACTAATATATTTCCTTTTTAGTACATAAACTTAACACAGGTTCCACAGCTAGCTTGAATCAAAAAGTGGAAGTAAAATCTTGAAGAAAAGAGAGTATATTTCACAGCTGGTAATTGTATTGATATTGGTATATACTTTCCTCTATAATAGTGCTTTGCTTTTTAGCTTGAGTAGTCTCTAAGAGTATGCAAAGAATAACTTCTTTTCTAGCTCTTACATTCTGTTACATTGGTTGTAAAAAGAAAGGGCTTTGAAATAAGTTCTCGAATTCTTGAATGATGCAAGACAATTCTTGATTCTTGCTACTGAATGAGTATAGTGTGAGTTTCTTGATTTTGTAGGATCTGGTAATTTGTTGTTTTTAAGTGGCTTAAATGGCTCCAAGATTGAAATTTTTTGACTGGTGGGGTAAGGAAACTCAGAGGGGAACACCAGTGATAGTGAAAATGGAGAACCCCAACTTCTCCATTGTTGAAATTGATGGTCCTGATTCAGCATTTAAGCCAATAGAGAAGAGTAGAGGCAAGAATGCTAAGCAAGTGACATGGGTTTTGCTTCTTAAAGCTAATCAAGCTGTTGGCTTTGTTGCTTGGCTTGCAACAATTTTATGGACTTTGTTTGGAACTATCAAGAATAGGCTTATTTTTAGAGAAGGGGTTTCTCTTGCAAGTGAGAAACTTGGAAAAAGTAAACTACTTTTCAGAATAATCAATGCTTGTTTGGTGATTTCTTTGGTTATGTTGGCCTTTGAGGTTGTTGCTTACTTCAAAGGTTGGGATTATTTTCAGAATCCAAGTTTGTATATTCCACATACTTCTGATGTTCTGGGGTTGTTCCATATAACTTATGTTGGTTGGTTGGATTTTCGTGCTGATTATATCGCGCCTTCTGTTCAAAATCTTTCCACATTCTGTACTGTTTTATTCCTAATTCAGTCGTTAGATCGTTTGGTACTTTGTTTGGGTTGCTTATACATAAAGTGCAAGAAGATTAAGCCAAGGATTGAAGGGGATCCGTTTAAACCGGATGATCTTGAGGGATCAAACAACAGCTACCCTATGGTTCTTGTGCAGATTCCAATGTGTAATGAAAGAGAGGTACTGTACCTAATTCATTTTTTTCTGCTGCCTTTTGAATCGTGAATATTCTATCTTCTTGTTTTTGTTAATATAGCTGCGACTCTGTGGCTTCTATTTAAGCCTTGAATTTCTCATTAGGAGGCACCATGAATCACTTCCAGACTTTGAACTAGTTGAATTTGGTAATATAAGCGTCGATTTAGGTGGATTCAACTCCTTTTTTTGCTGTGGTGCTTTTAAACCCTTTTTATTTATTGTTTCATCTTCAGCTTGCTGATTATCATTTTAGCGGTGGTCTCTTTCTACTCTTGTTTTATCCATGGTAGTGGTCTCTTTCTTACTTCTTTCCCGTTTTAGGTGAGGGATGTGGTTCAGGGATGTTTTGTGTAGGGATTGATTAGTACTTCGGACATATTATGTTCTCTTTGCAACACTATTGGTATATTTAGTATCTTATCACCAAATAAGGGAATTGAGCATTTTGGGAATTATAATCTAGCCTTGGATCGTACTTAAGACTTACATTAGTCGCATTCTACATGCAAAAAAACATGATTGCCAAAGAATGTTTTTGCCATGAACTGGATACATTTTGCTTCTTATTTTCTGCTTTTCTTCTCCCTCTGAGTTATTTATTCAAAACTTTTCCCCGTTACTGGTGTTGCGCAGGTATATGAGTTGTCTATATCGGCAGTCTGTCAACTTGATTGGCCAAAAGACCGTTTGTTGATTCAAATTCTTGATGACTCTGACAATGAGTGCATCCAAGAATTAATAAAGTCAGAGGTCGCTAAATGGAACCAAAAGGGTATCAATATAATTTATAGGCACCGTTTGGTTAGAACTGGTTACAAAGCTGGGAACCTGAAGTCTGCGATGAGTTGTGACTATGTTAAAGATTATGAATTTGTTGCAATCTTTGATGCGGACTTCCAACCAACTCCAGATTTCCTTAAGCAGACAGTCCCACATTTCAAGGTGAAAATATGTTTCTTTTTGTTTTCCCTTTGGTGAGTTCATTGATGTTGCTGTTGACAATTAACGCTTACGTTCTGACTTTGTTACAGGATAACCCTGAGCTAGGATTGGTTCAAACGAGATGGGCATTTGTTAACAAGGACGAAAACTTGTTGACTCGCCTCCAAAACATTAATCTGTGTTTTCATTTTGAGGTGGAACAGCAGGTGAATGGCGTATTCTTGAACTTCTTTGGTTTCAATGGAACGGCTGGTATCTGGAGAATAAAAGCCTTAGAAGAGTCAGGAGGTTGGCTTGAGAGGACAACTGTGGAAGATATGGATATTGCTGTCCGTGCTCATCTCAATGGCTGGAAATTCATATATCTTAATGATGTGAGGGTAAGTATTGTCCGCTTTCACATTTTTGTTAAATGTGCTTATGGTCCCATCTATTGCTACTCTGACTGGCATTTGTTGCATAGGGGATTTTATTTTGAGACTTCCTTTGCAAATAGAACTAGTTTTGGATCGAGGACTAATTGCTGTTCCTAGTGTGTTGCAAATAGAAGCTGGATTTTATCGACTTTAAGATTCAAAGTCAAACAACAGAATGATTTATGGCTGTTAGATTGGTTTTCTCTTTCGGTACTTTTTCTCTTTCAAACAGTTCTCATATTGATATACAGATTAATGAAACTTTTGCCTGGTCTTATTCCCATTAAATTTTGATTTTTTTTAGCTTAAAACTATTTTTTGTAGTTTTGTCTATCTAATTACAATGTTCTTCATATCAATATGAAAAAATAGGTACTTTGCGAAGTTCCTGAATCTTTTGAAGCATATAGAAAGCAACAACATCGGTGGCATTCTGGCCCGATGCAACTCTTCCGAGTTTGTCTTCCTGCTATTGTTACTTCTAAGGTATATTGACTCCTCTCTTTACCTTCGCCAAACTTTCTGATATATAAACACTCTAATGAAGAAAATTTTCGATGCTAGAGAGCCTAAATTACTAAATATTGGAATGAAAAAGGATTTAAACGAAACAAAGTTAGTAAGAACTCATATAGCCGATCCCAACTAGCTTATTGTGGTGTAGTTTTTGTCGCTGGAAAAACTCTGACGAACTCTTGATTTTGTAACTTTTGTGCAGATATCAATATGGAAGAAAGCCAACCTAATACTTCTTTTCTTTTTGTTGAGAAAACTCATTCTTCCCTTCTATTCATTCACATTGTTTTGTGTAGTTCTTCCTTTAACCATGTTTATCCCGGAAGCGGAACTCCCTTTCTGGGTTGTTTGCTACATACCTATTCTTATGACACTTTTAAACATTCTTCCGGCACCAAAAGCCATTCCTTTCATCGCCCCTTACCTCCTTTTCGAAAACACTATGTCAGTCACAAAGTTCAACGCTATGGTATCCGGACTTTTCCAATTAGGAAGCTCATATGAGTGGGTTGTCACCAAAAAAGCAGGTAGGTCTTCTGAATCCGACCTACTGGCCGCTGCTGAAAAGGATTTAAAAGTGTCGGGAGCACCACAGATTAGCAGAGGGGCTTCTGAAAGTGAACTCTCTGTGCTAAACCGATTGAACAAACAGAAAGATGAAACTTCTACGCCTGTTAAGAAGAGCAACAAAATATACAGAAAAGAGCTAGCTCTTGCTTTCTTACTGTTAACAGCATCAGCCAGAAGCCTTTTATCGGCTCATGGACTCCACTTTTACTTCCTTCTTTTCCAAGGAGTGACATTCCTCCTTGTTGGTCTCGATCTTATTGGCGAACAGATCAGTTAATAATGCTCAAGAGAGGAGAAACAGCCACCTACTTATCATGTTCAAGAACTTATAAACTTCGTCTCGTCTGAACTTTGTACCAGCAGAACAACACAGACCAGGGAATAGCTCGGGTATTTCCACTTATCGACTTCTGCTATATGAAGTGAAGCCAATTAGGATTTTGTATGCGAGATGATTATGCCATTGCCTGTGTGAGTTCCCTAATGTTGTTAGATAGGGTAATTGTTGTCAGTCTTTTACAGAGAAGTCAATTGTTTGTCAATAATACTATAGGTAGAAGCAATCTTATTTTTTTACTTCCATTTATTTCTGAATTGGGATTTTTCAACAAGTGTGCTGTTTGTGGCATTGCACATTCATCATATTGTGTATATAAGGATCTAAATTGCTAAATAAGGCCTAGTCAATACTTGTTTTTCAAATTCTTGGAATTTTCTACTGTAATGAATGAGACAACCTACCTTCCATGAACATTTGCTTTTATTGGCTTTGATAGTATAGATTGATTTGATTTCTTTATTTTACCTTGTTGCCCTGGTCTAATGTAAATTCTTACCTACATCTTATCTTTAGATGACTTAGAAAGTAACTAATCTTGTATGCCTTTAAAAAGGACAGCCCGGTGCACGAAGCATCTCGCGTTTACGCAGGGTTCAAGGAAGGGTCGTATCCTATGAGGGTGTGATGTAGGCAGCCTACCCCGATGCAAGTACCAGTGACTGATTCCATGGCTTGAACCTATAACCTATAGTCACACGGAGACAACTTTACTGTTCCTCCAAAGCTCCCCTTCCTTGTAGGCCTTTATGATAAATTTTTATGGCGGAGCCACAGTGCTATAATCGTGTGCAATCAAGTCGGAACCCCATGTCCTTCTCTACTTATCACCTTAAGCGAGCACTTTATAGCTTTTTTCTAAGTAACAGCAGTGTCCTAGTATGCTTGTGCGCATGTTGACTATTTCACCAGATATGCTACCTCCCATCAGCAGATGTCAGGTAACTCTACTCATCAAGGTTTAGACATAGGGGAATAAATCACCTAGCCTTTCTTGTCTCTACTGGAATTTGAACTCTTCACTCATTCTTTTGACCGTTCGGTTATGTTGTTCGGACTCTTCGAAAACGTCGTCGGATGCGTGTCGGATTCTACAAAAGCAATGTACTTTTGGAGGACCTGACACAAGTCCTGTAGCATTTTGGAGAGTCCGTGTAATCTAGCTGCTTGGTACACACTAGGGTGCCCACTTTTTGGCATTCTATTAAGACTATAGAATGGTACTGCAAATAATGAGCTTCATCTCTCCCGGTGAGGAGGAAGGAGAGTGGGAATGGGGTTGAAGAGGGACTCTTTTATGTTTTTTAACAATGTTGTATAAAAGAAATGTCGGCAATGCAAAAGGAGATAGACCACATGAATGTTGAGTGGAAATTAAGGTCATCTAAGGACTTAAAACTTTCATGTATTTACTTCCCATTTTACTTGATATGGCATTGTTTACATAAGGGACCACAAATCTTTTTGTGGGCAATTTGCAGATTATGTGTTTTTTTGGATAAGACACCATGATTTTTTGTGTTGTGTCTTTGTAAGGAGGGTGGGGGTTGTTGTTTTCTGTTAGGACAATGGGACATGTCTCTCCTTCTTTCATTGACCATCCTTTTATGGTCCATGCCATTAAAATTTTGTCTTTGCAACTAGGAATGGTTTAATCTGATTTGACAAGCTACCAAGTGATGACTCCCTTTGGCATGTCACATTAAATTGATTTTTATGTGTTTATTAATATCATTTTGATTTTTCTGTCTATTTTTGTACTTGCTTTCTAGAACAATTTTTTTTATAATCGAGAAATCCGCTACTTTTAACTTCAAAATGCGGTAAATAATGATTATGTCGCTCTATCCTTTTTTACTTAAATACTAGATTGGTTCACTCATCGAGAATCCGAGCTTGTGAGGGTGCACATTTTTGTGATCAAACATTTTCTTTATAACGGAGAAATCTGCTACTTTTAATTTCAAACACGGTATAATGAGTTTGTCGCTTTATCCTTCTTCACTTAAATCCATATCGGTTAACTCGTCGAGAAATCGTCGAGAATCCGAGCTTGTGAGGTGCACATTTTTGTGGTCAAAGTTATCGGTTAATCTTCTTGCATCTTACATTTTTGGTACACTTTGGGATATTACATTGAATTGCTTTAGAATATGGATATTCCCTAGTTGAGAGGTGTGTTTATTCATTTCCTTGTTACTTGTCTGTCCATTTTTATACTTTCTTCCTGGCTTTAAAAATATTTTCTTTAACCCGAAAAAATCTGTTACTTTTTAACTTCAAAATTCAGTGTATAATGTTTCGTTCCTCTATCCTTCTTCAATTAAATATCGGACTTTGTTCACTTGTGAGGATTCGAACTCGTGAAGGTTAACATATTTGTTGTTCAAGTTATCAAGTGATTAGTCCTCTTGAATCTTACAAATATAAGTGTTCTAGTGATTCCCCAGCAATATTTAGGGAAGGTTTACAAAACTGAATATGGAAAATAACCAAATTTAACATTTCACGTAACATTTCGATAATTGTGTGTAACATTTTCAGGATTTTATAAAGATTTTCGATGGCTGGTTATCAATTATATATGTTGCAACGTTTTAAGTATTGTTGCCTGCAATCATCAAGTTAAAGCCAAAGTTCCATAGGGGAGTAAATCATACCTTTTCTTTTCTTTCTTATTTTTTTTGTTTTTCCAAAATGTTAGGAGTAAATCAAAGGGGCTACATTCTTTTTCTTCTTTGTTCATCAATGGCTGGAAAAGACCGCAAAGATTTTTCCTTCAGATAGTAAATTAAATATTATGTTACAGCAACTTATAAGGAAATAAATTTAATAATCGAGCTGTCCATTCGATTTCTAAAAAAATTACTAATCGTTAACTTCTTTTAAGAATTTTTCATCAGTGGTTGTGGACGTGAATGATCACCACTATATGATTAATTTTTGTAGGATAAAGGGAAGGCTATATATGCATTTAATGAACCAACAATTTATGAAAAGAGGAGGAGCATCTCTCAACTTCAGAAGTTAATAATACAGTATCACCATCACGGATTATCACTACTAGAAAATATGTGAAAAGCGATCAAAGTTGGTCACTATTTGCCCAAAAGCGACCAAAATGACCTGGTCAGTATTTAGGTGGTCACAAACAAATAGCGACCAAAGTTGGTCGCTAATTTGCGACCAACATTGGTCTCTACCAAAAAATGGACCAAACATTCCGGAAAAACATATAGAGACCAACTTTGGTCGCAAATTAGCGACCAAAGTTGGTCCCTATTTTTTTAAAAATTAATATATTCTGGGAAATAGCGACCAATATTGGTCGCTAAATTAATTATTATTTTTTTCAGTTTTTTCATTAGCGACCAACTTTGGTCGCTATACTCCCAGATTTTAAAAATCTGGATAGTATAGCGACCAAAGTTGGTCGCAAAAGTTAAAATTTAAATTTTTTTTATATATTTGCGACCAACAAGCGACCAAGGTTGGTCGCTAATTTGCAGTTTATTTTTTTTTCCAGCAAAATAGCGACCAACTTGAGACCAAAGTTGGTCGCTTTTTTTGGTTCATTTTTCCAGAAATTGCCTGTTTTGGCAGCTACACCACCTGCCAGCTTACCAAATTCCTAAAATAGGCAGTTTA
Organism: Nicotiana obtusifolia; assembly: GCA_002018475.1. Taxonomy (NCBI): domain Eukaryota; kingdom Viridiplantae; phylum Streptophyta; class Magnoliopsida; order Solanales; family Solanaceae; genus Nicotiana; species Nicotiana obtusifolia. Next base: position 10,214 of record MCJB01049558.1, on the reverse strand, counting down.
TGCCATGAAAACAATAATAACGACAACAACAACAACAAACAATAACAACGACAACAACAATAAACAACAACGAGAATAACAACAACAATAAATAACATCATTAAACAATAACATTAAACAATAACAAGGTATAAAGTTCAAATGAACTTATACATTATATAAGCTGTTATTACAATTCAACGTCTACTAATGTCTACATCATGAGTGTCATCGTCGGATGAAGTGTCATCATCAAGATTATCATCCGGCTATGATTCACGTGACCGGGGAATCGGAAAAGAGCCAGAAGCCAAGAGAGATTTGAGCTGCTCTTGTATGGCAGCATACTGAGCATCTCTAAGCTTTTCTCTTTCTTCTCTAACCTTCTCTCTTTCCTTGGCAGCTTCTAGCTCGGCTGTGAGCTTTGCCAAATTCTCCCGCATAGAGGAGAGGCACTCCTCATCAAGTTGCTCCGCTTGCGAGGAAGTGCCTATTCCTTGCATTCCACACCTATAGCGGTGGAATTTCTTAGTGGGAAGCCCGTATACCTTCCCCCTTTTGGACCGCCAGCAGCCTACATCCATAATCTTTCAGCATCCTCATCCGACGGTTAGATTGGGTCGCCCGATGAAGATGGTGGCTGGCTGCGTACAAATTCTTCCAACTCAGCTGTGAAGCGACTCTATAAGAAAAATTACATAGAATTAGTATTCAAAAGTTATATAAAACTAAATCAAAGTACTTAATGAAAATTGAAAACTTACATGTACAGCCGAGGCTCGGTCCTCGACCCACCTTTCTTCATCCGAATCTTTCTTCTTCTTGACAATATGAGTTTGCTTGAATAACTCATCTTGCCTCATCGGACGGCCTGACTTCTTCTCCTGAAAAGTCATAAATTTTAGTTAATAAACAGATTAGACGTTGAAAATTAAAATTAAATTAAGAAATTACATACCATTTTCCTCTTTATTGAACCGAGGCTTATCGCACCTCCAGTGTGCAGAGAGCCTCCCTTCTCCAAAGCACGAGCTTTTTTTCCTTGCTCGCTCTTCTTTAGGAAATCTGTGGCTAGCCATTGCCTTTGCAGATCATCCCATAGACGATCTTGCAACCAGGAGGACTTCGTGTTTGTCCTTCTAGCGTTGGAAAAGCAATGGGACAACCGCTTGCGAGCCTTGTGATGGAAGTTAGCAGCTACCTCCGCACTATAGCGGTGTTCCCAAACACACTTGCTCTGTATTTGAGAAGTTAAGTATTTAGATGGAAATATCATAAATATAAATAATTGTACTGCTTAAAAGAACATTTATACCTTAAATTCATTGAAAATTGCCTCCTTAAGCGAGAATGGAAAATCACTCCAAGTCGCATAAGGGTCATCATATAGCTTTCGAGTTGCCTGGGTGATTATCCTCGTAGTAACATTACTAGGGATAAACCTTTAATGTAATTAAAAAAAAAAAAAACACATTAATATCTTAGTAAAACCGTAGAAAACAATAAACGTTAAAAATAACAAATAACTCTTACCCGTCCCCCTCAGGGACGATAATGATCCTGCCATACTGATCACGATGCACCGCCTCATCATCATCACCAGTGGAATGTGTGGAAGGTGTAGGGGGGTCAGAGCTAGGATCCCGCAGGCGAATGCCTGTAATAGATGGAGTCCCCGATGAAGATGGTTGCGAGCCCTGCGACGCAGCTGTATGTGCCACAATGGGACATGTCACTGATTGCTGTGACTCGAGTGGATGCGACCCGAGTGGCAGCAACCCCAGTGGCTGTGACCCTAGTGGCTAGGGCGCTGATGACTGTGCTCCATGTGGATGTGACATGGACCGATGCGGTCCATGCGATGAAGATAGCTGAGATCCACGTGGATGTGCGGTAGCTGGACTGTACGTCGGACGTACAATCCAAGGGCCCTGTGATGGAAGACCCGGTGTTTGCACGAATGTGTAGGGCTGGTGATGCTGGGGCAGCTCAGAATAGCCCTGGGGTGGAGGAAAATACGTAGGCATCTGCAACTCTGGAACGGCAGGACTAATTGGAGTGTAATCTTCTACCCTCCTCCTTTGTTTCTTACCCTTTTCTCGACCCCGAGAACTACTAGAATCAGCGTTACCTCGACCTTTGCCTGTCATCTGCATAATATAATACATATTTATATTGAAAGCTATAAAGAAAATATATAGCTATAAACGAGAGTTGTTAAAGAAACCAACTGTTTAAGGCTCATCGTCGTATAGTT
>MCJB01049557.1:58219-76032 GCA_002018475.1 Nicotiana obtusifolia | reverse complement strand
TATATATATATATATATATATATATATATATATATATATATATATATATATATACACACACACACATAATATAATTGTAAATATATACATATTATATATATACAATATATACAAGACTTATATTAGACTTATTTATATAAACTATATATATTTATATATATATGTATATATATATACAACACTTATATATATATATATATACATTATATACAACACTTATATAAAGCAATATCTATATATCTATATATATATATACACATATATACAATACTTATATAAAACAATATATTTATATAATACATATACATAGTTTATATGTATATTTATATACAATATATACAACATATATATATAAAAGGCTTATTAAAAGAAATTTATGTTGTTTTTAAAAAAAAAGAAAACCGTTAGACCCGTTGGGCCCGCGGGCCCGGTCGTAGCGGGCCGGTCCCTACCCCACGAGCCCGCCAGGCCCAGGCCCAGGCCCACCAGGCCCGCGGTGGGCCACAGCCTTAATCCGAACGGGATAAACCATAGAAGTAGCAAGAATTATGCCAGGGACATGAGTTGTGACAACACAAGGTGAGTGCCTCTTTTCATAAGGAAAAAGGTCTAACTATATAGTCCAGCAATTAGAATTTTTTGGGGATTTTCTTGGGGTTCGCCTCGGAGTAAGGCACTTGCATAATGCCCCAAGGCTCTGTGATGCCTATTTTCTAAGTGCTCGACTCTATATTTTAATACGCTTACCGCACAGCGTTTGGAGCTTGCTTAACTGTTTCTAAGCAAATAATGTGTTGACACTTCTTTTTGCAACCAAAATAAGTGTGCCAATGGCTTGTTAATTTTTCAACTAGAGGAAGGCATTTAATGGGCGTTTGGACATAAGAATTGTAAAATTTCGGGAAAAAGGAATTAAAAAAATAAGTAAAAATAGTATCTGAAAATTAGAGTTGTGTTTGGACATGAATACAATTTTGGGCTGTTTTTTAATTTTGGTGAGTGATCTGAAGTGAAAATTTTGAAAAATAAATTTTTGAAGTTTTTAAATTTTCAAAAAATTTCGAAACTCTATCTTCAAGTGAAAATTAAATATTTGATAGCCAAACATTAATTTCAAAAAAATTAAAAAAAAATTGAAAGAAAAAATTGGGAAAATAATAATTATGCCGGGCCCTTAGACTTTGAGAAAAATAAATGAGAACTTACAAACGATAAAGTAACAGACGTTTCCCTTTTGATATATGGGTATATGCTAGTTTTCACTTCGTGTACTTCACCAAAAACTTTATATCATTTCTCCCCTAAAGGAAATATCCTGTAATTAATAGAAAAGAAATAAAGGATACAAAAGTTCAGTAAACATAAGTGTTGAAGTAGATAGGATGATTGATGGAAAATAAGTACAATTGATATTAAAGTCCCAGCTGTGTTTTTGAGGTATTTGAGGGGTCAAATCGTGAAAAATAAGTTAGTTGGATTAATTGTTTGTGGCATTATTTGCTTGCACATCTCTCAGTACTTCATTTGGTCATTATTCATGCACATCACTCATGTGGCCAAAAACTAAACACCGATTCGTTTTTACTTCATTCATCTTCCTAATCTATCTTGGCTTCTTGTGAATCATTAGTTTCCCCTCCACAACCCCCGCAATATAATATAATCTCCTAACCTAACAATGCTATACAATTTCTCAAGAAATCAAGTAAGTAAGATATATGATGGAAAAAAATATAGCCATTTGTGATTTTTTTCTTTATTTTTTAGGAGTCATTGAAGGGTTTCTCATACTTTTACTACTCTTTTATATAGTGGTACTTGTGTAGGATGTGTTTCATGTGTCTAATCCTGCAAAATATATCAATTACGCTCAACAGAATAGAACCAGCTAATTATGTCATTTTTAGCAGTACATTTTGATACAGAAATTAGGGAATAAATCTTATCACTCTTAATCTATATGGTTTTCCCAAAGAAAAAAGAGGTACTTATATGAAATTATTACTCCCTATCCCAATTTATTTGTCGGTGTTTGCCTAAACATGGTGCTTTTAAATAAATAATTTCTTTTATGCATAAATTAACTAGCATGCATAAAGTACCATAATTAAACCTAATAATAATATGTTTAGTAAAACTTACAGCAGACTATGTAAATGACAAAATGAGAACACAAAAAGTTAGTAGATTCGAAATATTGATTTGTGCAAATTTGACTAATGGAGCATATAATGGTACTATAAGATCAAGTTTTGGTACCCAGTTTTGGGTTGCGACAAGACAAGGACAAACTCGCGGGAATTGCACATTTATTTACTAATTAGAGTTGTATTTATTCTTAAGTCACGTTTTAAAATGTATTTATTCTTTAGTTAGTGCTTTAATAAATTTTACTCATTCGAACAAAAATATCTCTGTACTAGACATGGTGTCCTTAACTTCATGAGTGATGTGTAAATATTAAGGATAAAGTGCCCTGAATTAGCACCTTCCGTTTTAAACTTTAGGATATCATGCCCTTAACTTCATATGTGCAGTGTAAATATTAAGAACATGGTGTCCTTAACTTCATGAATGCTGCGTAAATATTAAGGACAAAGTGTCCTGTATTTGCATCTTATGTTGTTGAACTTTAGGATATCATGTCTTTGACTTCATATGTGCAGTGTAAATATTAAGGACATGGTATCCTTAACTTCATGTGTGCATTATAAATATTAAGGATATAGTGTCTCTAACTTCATGAGTGTTGTGTCAATATTAAGGACATAGTGTCCTTAACTTCATGAGTGCTGTGTAAATATTAAGGACAAAGTGTCTTGTATTTGCACCTTCTATTGTTAAACTTTAGGACATCACATCCTTAACTTTATGAGTGCTGTGTAAATATTATGAGCACGTAATTTTTGCCAATATATAAAATTACTCCTAAAATCTCAAAAAATAGCTTTTAATTTTTTATAGAATTTTAGGAATTTTTCTTTATTTCATGTCTAATTGATTTTGCATTTTATTTGCATACTTAGGAGTACTTTAAAACATAAAACTGCAAAAAAAAAAAAAAATTGTTTTGTCTTCTATTCATTATACTTTATTGTGTGACTAGTTTTGAATTGCATATAGTGGCATCTTTAAATATATATAAAAAAAATATAATAAAAAATGAATCAAAAAACATGTAGATAATAATGCATTAATCCTTTTGTTGCACGTTTTAGTCTCTTTAGGAATAGTTGACTAGTTCTTCATCATGTAGTTGTACTGATAATTAGGTAAGAAACTAGCTAGTGTCTAAAGCAGATATTTAGTTTGATTTTATAAAGTTAACTCAAATTAGAATAACTAATTAAGTGTTTAGTTTGAAATTAGAAAGAAATTGGGGCTGCCCAGTTGGCTTAACAATCCGAACTAGTCAGATTTTGAAGCCCAATATGCAACAAATATCGGCCCATGCCCACACTTCTAGGGATTTTTATAGACAATACACACTGCACTTATAGGGAGACTCTGATCTCACTCCCTCAGATCAGGGCCCCTTTCTTCCTCACGCTCTCTCTCTCCCTTCACTCCCATCTAGAACAAAAACGTAAATTCACTGCTTCTCTCAGCTCATCTGCTGTGTAATCCCTGGGATTTTCAAGTTCAAATCGAGTTGTTAAAGGACTGTTTGTTGCTGAACTTGCTGCTTCTGCTTTGTTAAGTTCTGTTCATCTTCATCTCTATCTTTACTTGGCTAATTGTGGAATGTTTTACTGCTGTACTAATTTTAGTCTCAAATCATGTAACCGCCACATATATCATAGCATTATAAAACCTGCCTAAGTTTTGGTCATCTATATGTTCGATTGAATACTCTTTCACTGTTTAACTATAAATTCGAATGGGATGTTCGAAATAAACCTAATATGGACTGGACTCTTGATTAGCGAAAGTTAGTATGTGAATGGTTGCTATTTATGTATATTCCCTAAATTCAACTAGCGTCTCATCTAGCACGTAACAGAAGCATGAAATTAGTTTTTAGATTAGAAAATCTTATAATTCATGAATACCAATTGCTGAATCTCCGAAATTATGTACTTGATAGAGTTTCTTAGACCATGAATTGTGTTTGTCTTGGTGCCCATGGCCAGTACCCAGTACTGTGGGCTTGCTCCAGAAGCCCAAACTCTTTTGAAGCCTACGAAGCTGATTTGTGATCACTGTAGGCGTATGCAGGCCTGCGCCTGAGTTTAAATGCAAGCCCAATGGCATTCACCCGTTACTTGATAGAAGTCCAGTGAAATTCCTTAACTAAACGTGACCTCTAGCACTACTGTCCAATCGCTGGCCATAAAAGAATTAAGAAATCAAGGATGAAAAGGGTGGAATTAAAGTCATTTCCTTCCAATATCTCCCGTAGTTAATATTGAATAAGTTTAGTGTATTTTTTGAATTTCCCATACATCCATTTTACAGATTGGCATCAGTGTGTCTTTATAATAATGATCCCATGACTTTGGACTTCCACACACAATCTCAAACCTTAGGAAAACAGGGAAAGAAAAATAAACAATCTTTGATATTCGTAGCATATTTTAGGCGCGGCTTAATCTATTATTGTGATTGTGTACAGGTTCGACGTTCGCGTGACATAACTACGATTTTCAAAATTAATCAAGGTACGCGTTTGCGCTACTTTGGTAAAAAACAATCTTAATTAATAAAGCGTGATTAATTGTGTACGCGTTCAGTGACATGATTTTAGCGCTCCAAATAAAATGAATTTACGCACATCTGATCCGTATCAAAGATAAATCTATAACGCCATAATTGAAAGCAGTAAAAGGCAAAAATAAACATAGGTTCTAAATACGTAATTAAACAAACCATTAAGCCAGGTGTGATTAAAGCGGCCGTGTTAAGACCACGTAATCCGGGAATGCCTAATACTTTCTCCTGGGTTAACGAAATTCCTTACATGATCTTCTGTGTTTCGCGGACTTCAAAGTAGAGTCAAATTTCCTTGATTTCGGATTTTAAAATAAATCGGTGACTTGGGACACCATAATAAATATTCTATGTGGTTACTCTGATGAAATAAATAATCTCATTTCGAATAATGTCGCTTTAATTGAAAAAACTCCCCTATCAAGGAGGTGTGAAAAATATTAAGGACAGAATGTCCTTAATATTTACACACAACTCATAAGAAAGGAGTAAAACCGACTTTTTGTATTAATTTTAATAGAGTCGTGGCTATTTTTTGCTTAGTATTAAAAATGCTGGATAAAAACTAAATACCACATTAAAAAGTGGCTACCCCACGCCACTACGACAAATTCCAATTAGCCCTTATGATTAATAGCCCATGAACCTTCTAAGCTTGCTTGAAGGGATATGGCCAACCACAAAAAAGAATTTTTACACAAATAGCCGGTCAGATTTATTTTATTATTTATTTAATCGGTACACATAGATTATACACTGATTACACAAGGTTATACAAATATTATATATGGATCATACATATATTTTACATTCATTGACTATATTTAATTTAAGTGATTGAGATGAACAACTATCTGAGTTAATTTTTCTCACACGCAAGCTTCATGAAGCAGTTGGTATACATATATTAATACACTTATAATCTTTTAGTAATCACTCCTTTTGTTATATGATACGATTACTATTAAGAAAATAACCTTCTAGAAATATTTTTTCTTATGTAGACTAATTGTGAGTTATAGTCAACTTCTTGAAATATTTGTATCCAACAGGTAAAACTAATTTTATAAGTATTTTACGAATACAAAAGTCGATATTAGATATTTTTTATTGCGCTTGCTTTCCTTTCTAAAAACTTTATAAGTATACTAAATTGCAAGTTTTCACATACTAAAATGACAAAATGTAGTTATGAAAATGCATGTCAAAGACTACTACATTTTTCCAGTACACCCGCGTAGGTTTTTGCTATCAAGTTAGGATTTATTGATCGTGGGAAATGAGAAAGGACACAAAGGGGAAGGCATATCACCCTACCTCCAAATATGTAAAAGATAAGAACTGAAAAACTCACTACTTTTAAATAAAAACTCACTACTTTTAAATAACATTTCACAGTTAAGTTAAGTGATAACTCTTGTAATTCTAATTATGTAATCTCTGGATTATGATGTGAAAGGATAATTTTTTCCCCGTCTAAATGATAACTTATTGGAGTAGAAAAAAAACCAAAATCAGCAAAGCGAAGAAAATAAAAGTTCTTCACCTTATCACTTTTACTTTTCGATATTCAAACCATACGATGTTGACTAATATATTTTAATTTTCTTTATCATATATAACATAAGAAAAATTAAAACTAATAGTATTTTTCATATAGCTTTTGGATATATAAATTTCAAAATATTAAGTCGACCTAATTCAATTTAAATGTAAAATTTAATCAAACTAGCTCTTAAAAAGTCAAAAGTAACACTTTGGGAAGGAGGAGTAACAAATACTCGCATAGAATCTACAATATACGCACAAAAACCTTTAGCGAAGTATCATTCGCCTTTTTTAACCTTTAAATTTTTTTTACAATGACATAATTATAATTTAAGTTAGTTTGTAATAGGCGGGACCTTGAAATTAATTAAAATTTTGCATATTAAATATTTTCTTATTAAAATAAATAAAGTCCTAATATTTAAGAATTTAAAATAAATAAATATTTTGTCTTATATAAATCATATTAATTGAAATTTGAAAATACACTTATCAAATCAAAAGAGAAAAATCAAGATGAGAACAATAGTGACTTCAATTGATTTTGTAATTAAAAAATTGAAATATGGGAACTTAAAATCACATACTAATAAAATTATTTAATAAGATAACGTCCAAACTAAAATTATTTCAACCGAAATAATGAAATATGCCTTTTAAATTTTTTTATTTTAATCATACAAAATATTCAATTCATGTTCAATTAAGCACCCAAAGTAAGTATTTGATACCATAATCATACTAAACCATACAAGCCAAAATTTATATTACAAAAGTACGCAGCCTCTACACGAAATGTCGACTGACTTTTTATCTTTTTTAAAAATATTTTTATATTGAATAAAAATATACTGTAAATATTTTACTTAATAAAATTAATTTCAATGTTTGCTTATTAAATCTTTTTGTATTTGATATATGTAGGAAGTCCAAACATTTAAGGTTTAACATCGATTATACATAAAAAGATATCTACTTTAATATGTATACATATATTTAGTGAATTCAATAACTTTTGCAGTAATTTGTTCGTATTTAAATTTCATGTTTTAGTAATATTTTCTTTGCTCATGCACATTTCGACAAAATTATGTAAATCATATATTTTTTTTTAAATTCAATAACTAAAACCTTACTGCATGGGGTAATATCGAAACCTTTGAAGGGAGATAAACTGAAAGACATATGATTTAATTTTTATATTATTTGATACATCTTTAAAGAATCATAATAAAAGACTATATTTTTGTAGAAAAAATCTTAAATCTTAAACCTTAAATCTTCAAAGGCTATGGGTTTTTACTGAACTAAAAAGGAAGTATGATAACTTGTGAAAATTGAACTGATAAAATTATAAAATTAGAATATTATTTAAGGTGAATATATTGAATAATTATTGAGGACTTTTATGAACAAATCTTTTTTGTTGAGTTAGCTGTATAGGATCAATATTTATCAATTTCAAAAGCTTATATGTTATTTCAAAAGCTTGTTATGTATTGTTTCATAATATCGTATATTTATTGTACTGTACTATAGTATTTTGATGTATACAATATTTTGATAGATTATATTATTTGCCGTCTTTTCATAATATCATGCACAAATAGTACGAAGAATAAACTTATAAATATATTAAAAAAAAAAAGGTACGAGATAATATTAATTATATAAAAAGATAGGATAAATATTAAAAAAAGAATAAAATGAAAGAAAAAATAAAATACGATACGACTTTTCATGATGTACACCTAATAGGTCGTTTCAAAAAGTAATATTTTTCATTCAACGATACGATATAATAAAATTTATATAATAATCAGAATATATTATATTTAAATTAACACTAGGATACAGTACAACATGTAAACACACACGTTTGAACACGTAACTAGTGTTCTAAAAAATTACTAACCTAAAGTGCACAAAACCCAATAACTTTAAAACTCAAAACCCAAAACCTCTGGCGGCTTAGCATCTCCTCCGTCTCTTTTGCTTTCTCAGTATTATCCTTCTCCATTCTCCGAAATGGACCAAAATTTGTATTATTTATGTTTTTCTTTTCAATGTTGAAAGTATTTTTTGATGATGTGGTATTATTTTTGTTCCAGTGAAATCCATTGGTAAACAATGTGGGCCGCCATTAAAGTTCCATCGAGCATCCATGGAGGAATAATTTGTTACAACTATAGCAGCAAAAATGGTAATAGTAGTAGTTTTATCAGAGGGCGAAAATCTTTGGTGAAAATGTGTTCTACTTCTGACCAACACGTTCAGCTCATTCAGAACACGCCTTCAATCGATGCACTTCCTATAATGGTATCTTCCCTTCAATCTACCTGGCATTATTATTATTTGTTGTTTCAGTTTTTTGCTGTAGACTACGCGATGACATTTAACTACACGGGCTAAAACTGTTCTAAATATTTATGAGTTCTAAATTTATAGTCACCATCTGTGTAAGGAATTTTTACACTATCATGTCACCTTTACCTATTTTAAGGAGGCTTACCTCTAGTCTTCAGATATCCTTTGATTGACCTTACAGTGTAAAAAATCATTTACAGCTAGTGTGCATAACTTAAAGTCATGTTTTATACCAATTGGAATTGGTGGTATCAAATATGGTAGTCTCTTCAAAAGTTAAGCTATAGTATGAGCATGAATTTGTATTTTTAACAATGTTATATGTGAGTACTTTTTAATTCAGATTGATTAAGCTCAATTTTTTTTTGGTTTTATTTGATGATATAAAGGTGAATGGTTGTACTGGCAAAATGGGGAGGGCAGTTCTTGAAGCATCAATCTCTGCGGGACTTCAACCTGTTTCTGTATGTTTTAGTGGTCCGGAAGATGCAGGAAAAATTGTGGAGGTGAGTGGAAAAGAGATAACTGTGCATGGTCCTTCGGACAGAGAAAACATCTTGTCCTCTGTCTTTGAGGAACACCCGAATTTAATTGTAGTGGACTACACAGTGCCTGCCGCTGTGAATGGTAAGACAAAGATTCAAAAAGTTACTTTCGAGTATCTTTTGGCTGTTTTGATATGCTACACATGTATTGATCTCCTTTAAGTTTTGATTTTATTGTGTTTGATCCCAATGCTCAGATACTTTTGGATATCTTCATCTGAAAATAAGGTCAAGCATTCTCTATGAATTACTTTAGACCTACCGAATCACTGGCACTGAAAATAAAAGAAAATAAGGATCAAACAATACTTGAAGACGGACGAACATATCCTGCTGCTGTGCCTGTACTAAAACCTCTCTGAAATTTGAGGGGCTTTATTAGTTATAAATGTTGTTTTGTTATTTATGGTGTGGAATTACAATCTTGAAGGAAGCATATCCACATGTTATCATAAACAATAGGTTAGCAACATTGCCCCTGGCTTTGGTCTAGGGGCAAGAGTTCAACACGTGAGTGTGGGTTTTGGGCGCACATCACAAGTTCGAACCCTGCCGCAACCAAAAGCACGGTAATTAAGTGGAGAAAGGTAGAGGGGCGGACCCATTATCTATCGAATTTCGAACTGTGCGCCACTGGCATCGGGGATTTCTCCGTTATAGAAGGAAAAGAGGTTAGCAACATTGGTTGACCTTATCACAACAAGCAATTGGGGTCTATCCTTGGAGGTATGCTTTTGAAGAGATATTCGGTCTCTGGAATGGAAGAAGTAGACAACATCATTTACAAGAACTATAGTTGCACAAGAATAGGTGAGGGGGAGTGCAGAATGATGTGGACAGCAGCGGAAACATTTTAGTGGCTAGGTTTGACATGACACATCACACATGTCTAATACAAAACAACTTGCAGAGAAGATGGGTTTTTTTTTTTTTTTTTTTTTTTTTGGTTGTGAAGGTTCTGCTAGATCTTTAAGATATATCCTGTTACATTGCCACTTGGCAAATTGTGTGTATGTTTTGGAACCTTTAAGGTATTCAGTGCGTGATGCTGGGAAGCAAGTAGTGACTAGCTGGTGACAGCAGAAGCTAATGATTATAAGCGGACATGGAGAACTGTTCCTTTATGAATATTTTGGTCAATTTTGTTAGAAAGAAACCACAAATGTGTTGAGAGTAAAACATAGAATATTTCTCTTATAAAGTGTAGATGTCTTTATGACTTAAAAATTTTGGCGTACGGGGAATGTTAGTAATGATTTTTGATAAAATGCTGGACGTTGTAGGTTGTCTACATGCTCAGATATGCAATCATCTTGATGCTGAAATTTTTATAAATAAAATTTACCTGCATAAGTAGGTTCCTGTGATATCTATTACACATGTCTTTAGTGGAGGGGAGAAGAGGATGTGGAATGAGGTATAAAATACAAAAGCACCAAAATGATATCCATCACATTCTCCGCAGGAGATGCTATTGTAATGTTCTTGTTACCACTATGAACCTGTAGATAATGCTGAATTATACAGCAAAGTTGGAGTGCCTTTTGTGATGGGAACCACTGGTGGAGATAGGGAGAAGCTTTACAAAACAGTGGCAGACTCAAAAGTTTATGCTGTGATCTCCCCACAAATGGGAAAGCAGGTTTACACATTTTGCTCTTCTATTTTCTTTTAATAGTATGCCAGACTTTAGTTTAACAGGGGGTATACTTTGCCTCTGTTTTAGGTGGTAGCTTTTCTCGCAGCCATGGAAATCATGGCCGAACAATTCCCTGGAGCTTTCTCCGGGTACACTCTACAGGTTTGTCTTCTTCGTCTTGCGAGTTGACCATTGGTTTACAAGCTCTTGCATATTCAGCCAAAATGTTTCTTATTAAGACCTTGATAACTAAAACAATTTCATATTAATTTGAAATGCTGAGTATATTTTGTATGCTTTCATTCTTTTACCATGAAGGTGCTTAGTTGCATTACTTGCATTGGTATCCTCGGTTTCTGATCTCGATGACAATACATGTATATGAGGTTAACATAAATTCTTTTCCTTCAGAGATTTGCATATATTAGACCCAAATGGCTTTTGAATTTAATGTTGCTATAGAAAATGTTAAGAGCTACTGGGAATCAATTTTACGGCAGACAGCAGAATTGGACTAGTAATTAAGCGCTAAATAACTGGTTACCAATTTTACATCTTTCGCAAATATCCATCTTCGTGGTACATGTTCTATGGATGTATTTAGAGTTAACAACCTCAAAAATTAGTAATTGCTTGAGATTGTGTACATGAAGCTGTTAATACTGAAGATATATACTGAGAACAAGCTCAGGGGTGACGGGTATACATGAATTGCTGCATTTGGCATTTTTTGTCCATGTTGTGGCTGGATATCTAAAGGACCAATTGAAACCACCAGTTGTTTGATTCGTGCGTGATTGGGCCACTGGGCCGCTGGATGTTGTTATCTCATCTTGCTTCGTGATTACAATGGCTGTTCCTCACTCATTGGGGAGTTTAGCAGCTGTTCCTTTTACAACTGGGGTTTTGGTTTGCCTCTTAGAGTTCATGGATGGAGAGAAATAGGCAGGGCATTAAAGGGTCTGAAATGCCTTGCAAATATCTGAACATTAAAATATGCTTTTTCAACTTCAACCAAATATTGTCCAAACACCTATTAAATCATTCAGTACCCACCAGGTATCGTGCCTGCATTTTAGGTGACTATTTGCATGCTCCAGGATTAGGCAGAGCAATTTAAAGACTGTCTTTCTTTGGGTTGGTTCTTTTATTATTTTCTTCTTCTGATTTGACATACAGTGGACATACCTCATGCTTATGATGGAACTGGTCCGCGAAGAATTATTGGAGTTCTGACTCTTTTTGATTGTGCTGTTTAACCTAAGATATCCATATCTAATTGTGGCAAATCTGGGAATCTGAGCATGTACGCGATGTGCATGCTTGTTGCCTTGGCTAATTGTCGGTGTATTTGTGGTGCATTTGTTTTCTTCTTTGCTTGCCCTTTATTATTCTCTATTTACTGATCCTCTTGCAGTCTTATCACATTCAGTTTTATTAATAGTATCCTGTGATTGAAGTCTAAATATTGAGCCTCTTTATCAAAATATAAGGTGATGGAGTCTCATCAAGCAAGTAAATTGGACACTTCTGGAACTGCAAAGGCTGTTATCTCTTGCTTTCAGAAACTAGGCGTTCCTTTTGATTTGGCTGAGGTGCGTCTACAACTTTGTTTATTCAATAACGACAGAACATTGTCCAATTGTGGTTCTTCCATATCCTCTTCTCCAAAATTTCCATTCCTTCTTCCTTTTTATTTCGTCCTGACTTTATCCTTTTCATTAAATGGTGAACTCTCTTAAGAAATAATGATACTCTACGTATTTGATCGTGGTCTTCCGCTTTTACAACGTGAGTTCATCTTTACATAATTTGACTATTTTCTGATACCGCTAACTTTAGCGTCCTGCTTAAATAAGTTGAACGGGAAAGAATCTGATAGCATAGAGAAAAAGCTTGCCTTTATTGCTCCGTGGAAGTTCTTATGCTTCACAGCCCTAAAATGAAGCATCTGAATTCATGGTAATTGACGGAGAGTTTCAGGTCTTGGTTGGAGCCAAGTTGAGTGGAAATAACTGCCACAAACAAATTATTTGTGTTTTAACTTTAACCATGTTTTAGATATCTGCAATGGGCTTCAAGAGGATTTGGTGATAAAGCCATCAGACTCGTACAATATGAATGTATCGCCTCCTTCCACTCCTGTATATTGCTTCAAAATGGCGCTTTTTGCGTTAAAACTTTTCTTTATATTGAATCAAATTTCTGAAATGGTTGCGAGATCTGACAGACATAGAGTACAGATTACATCCACTATTTTTTCTTCCGAAGCTATCAATATATTATCATCCCTGGCACTTTGTTGTCATGCTACTTCCTCCTATATCATATCTTCTTCCATCTGGTTCCGATGTCTTCCCATAGTGCCATTTTGCTTTGTGGTTTCCGTCCCCTTCAGCAACCTTTTTCCCCGGACACACATTCCTCTTGATAACTTGCAGATGTATGTTTCTCTTTCTTTCTTGGACATTCATCTAGCAGAACTCACCATGTTCTCTTAAATCCATTGTACAATTTCAATACCAGCAAAAAGTCTGGAGTAAATTCTATTTCCTGCACGGCATAAATGTTCTATTAACCTTGTCTGGGATGGTTTTTCATTCCTTTAAGTGGGGGTACAGACTGTCAAGTTACCGAATAGTTTCAAACTGTGCTTCAAGTTTGGAAGGGACAGAGATTGAAACGAAAGATAGAAGATCTAATATATTTTCGGCCTTCCTTGAGTTTTGGAGGAAAAGAGAATGAGAATGAATGAAGAAGGATTAAATTAAATTGGAGTTGGAGCATATAGAGAAATTCAATTTGCTCTCAAGCATTGAAAGTGATTTTTCTATATAACTTGCACTTTACAAGGGTAGAATATCTATTCTCAGATCCCTAACAGAATATTTAATTATCCTCATGAATATTCTGTCAGGTACAACTAATACGAGATCCCAAGCAACAAGTTGAGATGGTTGGTGTCCCAGAAGAATACTTGTTAGGTCATGCTTTCCACATGTACCATCTGACCTCACCAGACGGAACGTAATACTGTCTATGCTTTGCTTTCCCCTGTCTTATTTTTGTTGCCAACATTTATAAATTTGAACAACTTTAACTTTGTATCTCTTTTTTCAGGGTTTCTTTTGAATTTCAACATAATGTTTGTGGTAGATCAATCTATGCGGAGGGAACTGTTGATGCTATACTTTTCCTTGCTAAGAAGGTATCTGAACTTAAAATGTCTAAATTTTTTGTTAGAACTTCATGCGCTTTCATCAAGCATCTCAAGGAACAAATTCAGTTAGAAATAGAAGTTCCAAATATAATTGAAGTCTCTCCAACTGTTGCTCTGGCTATTGTGATGCTTTCTAGCTTTTTATCTCATTCCAAAGAATAACAGTGGATGTTTCTGAATATAGGTGAAGTTGAAAGAAGAGAAGCGGATATACGACATGATCGATGTGCTGCGGGAGGGTAACATGCGATAACAGCTGAGTAAATATGCTGGAGTATGATGCATAACATTTAGACCTGGGAATGCAGAGAAACAAATGGTGGGTTCAATTTTCTTGGATTTGTCCTTCCAGTGGTTGTCGAGGCTATGGGATCTGTGGCTGCATGATCCTAAAGATGCAGCAATCAAAATAATGCAGAAGTTCTACTATAACAAGTAGCTATAGCTCCATGCAAGCATCATCTGTGCGTCTCTTGAAGTGCTTGTTGTATGCTTATTCTTCCTTTTATTCCTTTCTACTATCAGAAGAGAGGGAGAATGTGATAGGATGTCCCGGTATTGAGTTTCGGCTATTCTTCTATTGAGATTATTACATGAATTATTCTTAGTTTCTTTTTCTGCTTTGATTTTAGGGGTGAATATTTCAATATATTTGTTGAATGACGTTTTGATATACTCCAGTTAACAGAATAAAGTACTTTTTAATTTTATTGGCATATTTAAATTAAATAAAAATAAAAAACTTGATTATAGTTTTTCATAATAAATATTTAAAATTATATATCTACTTAAAATAATATTAACTAATAAGTAACTTTTTCATGTCCTTATTCCTATTTTGACACTCAAAAGCATTTTTTGAAAATCTTGTCCAAACACAAATAAACAAGTACATTTTAAAAATCATTTCTGAAAAACATATTTTTAAAAATAAGCAAATTTTAAAAGCTTGGCGACTATCTCCCAAATTAAGTCCCAGCTCTAGGCTCTCCCTTATCGGAATCGGTCATCAATTGCTTTGTCACACGTCAGCGCGTGACCCGTTTTTCTACATGGAGCAAGCAAATCGGAGATGGGTTTGAGAATTGCACATTGAAATTGAGAATTTCAGGTGTAAGACTAAAATTTCCCGGTTTTAAAACTACAAAATGCTGCGGACATTGCTAACCTACATATACATAAAAAAAAAACACTTATTGATCACTGCATCACAATATAATTTATAGTAATGGTTTTCCTAAAGTAAGAGCAGAGTGTTTATTGCTTTCTCTTAAAACGGTCTCCCCTCAAATTGGTTTTGAAGGAGAGGGACGATTACCTATAAGCGAGAAACTTCTTATGCCCCCAATCATCTACGCTCGCTCATGTATTGGCATGATAGATATTCCTAACTCATATGCTCAAAATTCAAATGTTTGAAACATTGTGGTTTAGCATACTTGCCCATGAACGTTTTGAACTATCCTAATTACTACAAACTAAATTTTCTAATTTACTACGTGATCGTATGTATATATCCATTGTAATTAATAATTTTTAGGATTTCAAGGACGTTACTTATTGAGATTTGTATGGTATGGTACCTAAGATTGGGAGCGTGGTAAAAATAGCAGCTTGTTTAAGCCTCTTTTCTTACATTTTCAAGGGTTGACTTGACTGGATGTCTGAACCAAGTTGATTGCAGATAGTTGCATTGAGTTTGGGCCCAAAGTTTGAAATTGAGTATGGAAGTAGGTAGAAGACTCAAGTAAGAGTTGCTTATTTGTGATTTTTCCTCTCTGTTGGGTCACGTCTGGTAATTGGATATATATCTCTAATCTGATTGATGCACACAGTCAATTTTGTTCAGCTACTAATGCTAAGGTCTTCGCACGTTTTCTAGTGTACTGCTAAAAGGTCAAAGGGTAGTATGTGAAAAATACTAAAGGTAAATTAGATTATAAATGAACGAGCTTTTTGCAGATCAAGAATGAGCTAAAGACAAAGATCTAAGTCTTCTGTAGGACCTATCTTAATTCTTGTTTTTTATGTTATGGGCAGTTGCAACTTTCTACTTTGTTTCTGTGGGATTTGTTAGTACCTCTAGGCCCAGTTGGAGTCTTTTAGAATAATATATTTGACTACAGACATATGTTTGGGCTCGCAACAGATGCACAAATTCTTGTCTTTGTCACGGTTTGGCCTATTTTATAGTAACTGATTCCATTAGTAGCCAGTTTGCAACTCTATACAAATGATAAGTAGTAGTACATGTTTTATTTGCATTTGCTCTATTTCTATATGTTGCCTTGGCACTTCCAGTGGTTTCCTTTTCCTTTGGGCATCCACTTTGCTCTTCCCATGATTCCCTTGCGCTTTTACAGTTTAAACATTCACTTGCTGTGACAGATTTTTATTATGAATTCTTTTGCCAATCTTCTTATCCTAAGACGACGTCTTGGAATAGGAGTAGTATGGACTGTTGTAGGTGGCATGGAGTTACCTGTGATAGGTTTACTGGTCATGTGATTGGTTTGGACCTCGGTTGTAGCAAACTTGAAGGAACTCTCCATCCCAACAGTAGCCTTTTCCAGCTTCGTCATTTTCAGACACTTGATCTTTCGGTTAATAATTTTTCGGGATCTCATATTCCACAGGGCATTGGTCAATTGGCCAGTTTGAGGCATCTCAACCTTTCTTATTCTTGGTTTGAAGGAAGGGTTCCATCAGAAATCTCACACCTGTTCAAATTAATTTCACTTGATCTCTCTTATCTTTACTCTGTCCGCTTTAGTCAGAAAGGATTCAACCTGCTTTTTCAAAACTTAACCAAGTTAGAGGTGCATTTCCTTGTGATTTTTAATTTCCTGACTGCTAAGAGGCAGAAAAGAGAAATATAAAAGTACTTTTGGTTTGTTGAGATTTGAAAGAAGATTTGAGAAAATCACTCAATTTTAAAAATTTTGATTCTATGTAATCTCCACACAATTTTCTTTGAATCTATAGATTTTGTTGGATAGTTTATTTGCATGGTAGTGAGTTTATCCAATTAATACGTTGATGCATCGAGGTGTTTAATAATATGCCTCAAATAACTGATTTTTTTTTTCTTATCTCTTGTGTCGGGTGTTCTACTAAAACCTCATATATCATTTAGCTATTTGAAGGCTGTAACTCTACTGTAAATTGAGCCAACAATTTAGAAAGTGCTTTTGAGTCGTGAATTGAGTTGTCTTGGTTGCTATAAATTAGTCCTTTTGTTTGCTTGTGTTTACCACTCTCAATGTCCTTTTTTTTTAGGGATTATTACGAAACTTCGTAAGTTAGTGACATTATGTCATTTTCTATATGGACAGGATAAAGTCAACGAGCCTTTGAGACTCTTAGGAATACATACTGAGCTTTGCGCCCGATATCTCCTTCGAAAGGATTAGAAAGATCTTGAAATGACAATATTAATTCCTTGAGTTGTTTTCAAGAAGATATTAAGCTACCTTAGTTTTTAAAATGAACGGAAAATAGACCTTCATTCGCAGGCTTCCTTTTAATATAATAATTTTCAAAAATATTTAAACTATTCTGACTGGCGACTTGGAACTGGTTGATCTCCTCTTGCATTATGCTCAAGGCATATGTGTTTTAATTTTGTTGCTTTCAAAGTTATAAGTACTTCAGAAAATTTTATATTGATTTTCAGAAAATTATTTTCTTGACAGTCTTGGACGTTTAGCTATTTTTGATTTGGAAACGTAATAAAAGCGTTCGGTCTACTGCCAACTAAGTTCCAAAATTTGTTAAAACCATC
>MCJB01049557.1:21560-58145 GCA_002018475.1 Nicotiana obtusifolia | reverse complement strand
ATAATTTCATGCTTAACTTTGATATTCAAGATTCATGAATTATTTTACTATATTTGTGTCATTTGACAGGAAAATATCTATGAAAGATTGTAATCTTCAAGAAAGAGACTTTACTGCTAGGGATACAACCCTTCTTTCACAACTTAATGAAACTACCTAAGGTGAGGATCCAAGACTTAGGCTCTACTATATATAAGTGAGTAAGGTGTCAAAAAGCATCCTAAATTGGACGGTAACTTAGCTCT
This sequence comes from Nicotiana obtusifolia, assembly GCA_002018475.1. NCBI lineage: Eukaryota > Viridiplantae > Streptophyta > Magnoliopsida > Solanales > Solanaceae > Nicotiana > Nicotiana obtusifolia. The sequence goes on along the minus strand of MCJB01049557.1, from coordinate 57,900 downwards.
TTCATGCTGAAACATGTTAGTTAACAAGTGTGAGACATCTGGCTTGGAATGCTATAGGAACTTGCGATGATACCCATTTTCACTTCTTCAGTTTCTCTCATTCTTATTTCTCACTCTCTTTTCTCCTCTTTCTCATTATTATTTGAATTTCATTGGCTTTTTCCTCTGGTGTGTATCTTAGCTCTTCAATTTCTTCTGCTCCTCTCTCGGAGAAGCTTACAGTGTGGTCTAGAATTTCTGATGCCTTTGATTTTTTCTAATTTTCCACAAATTTGGCCAGCATTACAGCAATTCTTGTGGCTTTGGTTCTTTTGTGAACCGTCTGCACATGCATCTGAAGAAGTTGAGCAAAGAGAGAAAGTAACTCTCCATCAACGACTGCTTTTCTCTTTGTCTTATAAATCTTATGTATTTGTTTTAATTACTCCTACTTTTAGCTTTGAATTCTTGACTCATTTCAATATTGCTACATTTTGGCTCCATGGAGATTTTCGATTTCATAGTGTTTATTTGTTATTTCTTGATACGCACGTAAACATGTGATTCCATTTTTTTTTAAAGGAATTAGATTTATAATCTTCATTCTACCTGAAATTCTCCTTGCATTTTGCTTTACTTTTTATTTTTAATATAATGTGTATAGTTTTTGTTATGTGGTTTGTATATGGTCTTTATTCTTATCGCGTTTTCTTAGTGGATTTTGTATATGCATGTGATTGGTTCTTCCATCTCTTCTATGGAAGTACAGTGAATTCAGCATCAAGAAGAGAAAATAGCATAATACTTAATAAAAAGGGAAGAGCGTTGATGCAGTAGAGATGTTTGGCGATAGTATTGAGTAGTATGTGTTATATGGTGTAAAGATCTATCATCCAACAACCCCAATGGTGGATTACTTACTTTTACTGGACAGAACTGCTGAATAATATAATATGCATTATATTTGTTAAATGATTTATTTGAAATGCATTTAATTTGCTTATATGTCTACTGCAGTATTGCTATTTTTAATTGTGCATTTTTCTAGAACGCGCATGTGAATAGGTGGGAAAATGTGCCGAAATTTCAAGACTTGACATTTCAAGAATGCTCCAAAATTAGTCAAATATATAAGAAGCTTAAACAGAGTAACCTGAGTTCCGCGGCTAATCAAAACAAGTTTCTCCCTTCTTTCAAATGTGGATTTTGTAGTATTTTATAAGATAGGAAAATTGATTCAGGAGTCCCATATAACATCTTATGATGATTCGGTACATCAGAGTCTTATAATTTTGTCTATTGTGTACATTTTGCATTTGGAATATTGTATCAGCCAGTGGTGCAAGCTCGCAAAGAAATTGAATACAACTTGAAAATATTTTTTGGTGTATGTGTTTTTTGGAATGAAAACAATCAGAGATATTTCGACGGAGAGTTCTATGGTTATATATTCTTTGATATTCAAGTAGTTTATCATGTTTTTGCTTTAAACTACACGTTGTACTTGACGAGTATATATGGTAGAACTCATTCATCGTATGAAAGGATATTGTGAAGGGTGGACTCTTTCTTTGCAAGACTACTTAGGATTCCTGTTCTTTTTTTTTTTTAAACTTTAAATGCTACTTCATTACTTATGATTCCCTCTTTTCCCCACTCTTATTTTGCTACTTTACTACAGGTGAATGCCGCGAAGATTCAAATACTTTATTTCTTATACAAATCAGCCCTTCTTATAAAGACTAATGAGGAACTTTAGGAACTTAACAAAAAGAATTAGTGAGATCTCATTTTGTAGAAACTGAATGTTCCTTGGAGCTTTTTTGAGCAAACTTTCATTTTTTTTTTTGTGGACATTGTTTGGCTTATACTAGATTTGGTATCTTTTATATTTTCATGATTTGAGTCCACATTTAATTTGAAGATACTTGGGATTGAATATTCTCCGCAATCTTTGCCTGTGATGACTTAATGATTTTTTGCAAATATATTTACAAAAACGTCCTGACTATGTTGGGCTCGGGCCCGGGCATAGCACGGGCAGAACTTCTAGTCCAATAATAAATAAAGGATATAGTCGAACAATCCCGTAACATGTTTCGTCACATTGCCTAATTATATACACTTGCTACTAAACAAATATCAAGTTCGATGGTAAGAGTTACCGTTATGATAGAAGGAGCACACTCACCAAGAATATAGTATATAAATATTAGATGAGATACAATTAGATAATTTCTTTGTCTCTCATAAAATAAAGGTAATATAACATAATTAGCAAATAATATCTAACTGATTTTATTATAACTTAATGTCTTTTTAATAGGGGTCGGTATAATACCGACCGAACCGAAAAAATCGGTCGAACCGAAAATTTCGATTTATTCGATTTCGATTTTTCAATCGGTTTGCGATTTAAAATTTTTAAAAGTTCGATTTTCGATTTTAACGGTTTAATTTTTCAGTTCCGAAAAACCGAACTTTTTACTCATTTGAACTATTAGTTTCTGAACTCTGAAGCCCAATGGCCAATCCTACCTTCGCCCATATGAAGCCCACCCCTAAGCAAGACCAGCCCAAATAGTTTACCCAAACCCAAAATCTAATTACCCAATCCTTTTAGTTTTCAACCCAGGTCCAATAGACGTTAATCCCTGAGAACGGAACAACCCCAATCCTTTTACTTTTCGACCTTCCTCAGTTCCTCTGTTCAGACCTCAATCGTCGATCCTCACGAGTCACGACCCACGACCCGCCTACCACTGCCGACGTCCTCACCAGTGACCTCCGAAATTAGGGTTGAGAGTTGAGAGTTGAGAGTTGAGGCTGTGCAACTGTCCAACCCTACCACTGCCGACGACCGACTTCCGACTTCCGACTTCCGATTGAACTCGCTCGTCCTTCTTCCTCAGGTGTCAGGTTAGTGGTTACCTCCGGCTCCTAGCTCCTTCTTTTGAGTTCCTTTTCAGTTTTCCCTCGTCGCTCCTACTGCTGATTTCGTTAAATTTTCGATTTTTCTGCTATTGTTTATAGCATATATGAAGTTAATTTCTCCTACTGTGCCGACTGCTGTTGCTGTGACTTGTGAGCCTGTGACGCCTTTTTCCTCCGCTAGTCGCTCATCGTTTTTCCTCAGGTTAGTGGTTACCTCCTTCTGAGTTCCTTTTCAATTTTCCCTCGTTGGCGTCGCTGCTCCTCCTCCTGCTGGTTTCTTTAAACTTTCGATTTTTCTGCTATTCTTTATAGTTTATATGCGCGTAGTGGCATTCATACTGTATATTTGTACTGTATATTGTATATTGCAATGAGGTATGTGAGATTCAACTTTATGTTCAACAGATTGATTTGGATGAATCTGTTTCAGAAACAATCTGTTTAAGATGTTCAACTAAGCAGTAGCTGTTTAAGCAGCAAACAATCTGAGATTCAGTAGCTGAACATGTCACAGCATACACTCAACATGCAGTCACAGCAGCAAGCACCAACTCTAATTTCAGAATCATTTAATAGCCCAAACCCAAAATCCAAATACCCAATCCAATAGTCCAATACTATTATACTAATCGACTGAATAGTTAGAGTGCTCCAAAAGTTCAGTATGGAAAACAGCAAAAGAATGATGAGTGGCATTGCTGGCACAATTAACAGCACATGTCTCCCTTTCATAAGGTTGAGTACATTCATAGAAATATATACAAGCATTGAACATATTGAGTCTACATCGGATATAAAAATCTTGAACCGTTAATAACCGAAAAACTAAATCGGAAATAACCGAACCGGACCCTGAAAAAATCGCACTGAACTGCAAAAACTTTGGTTTGGTTTGGTTATTAAAATCAAAAACCAAAAAACGAATAAACCAAACCGAAACACATATATATCTTAATCAATCTTAGAGTACTGGGCATTAAATGTCTACAATATACACAAAGGTCATCAGCCACTATTAAAACTTGTAGCAATTCAAGAAATACTTTCCGTTGTCAAAGGCTCCATTAAAAACATATTCAGATAAATATAACCCCATCTAACATATTCACCTGTCATTTGCAAGATTCCAGGTGCTTCAAGAGATGGGTTTCATCTGCCTTGTCGAGCATCCTCATAAATGTATATCAAATTAACTTGCAACTCTTGAAGCACCTGCAAAATTGAGACAAGAAGCTTGGAATCTTGCAAATGACAGGTGAATATGTTAGATGGGGTTATATTCATCTGAATATGTTTTTAATGTAGCCTTTGACAACGGAAAGTATTTCTTGAATCGCTACAAGTTTTAATAGTGGCTGATGACCTTTGTGTATATTGTAGACATTTAATGCCCAGTACTCTAAGATTGATTAAGATATATCTGTGTTTCCGCCATCTTTCTTCTTATATTACATTGTGTTGATTTCTAATTATGTAATTCAATAAACTCATTTTTAGCCATTGGTTTAAATTTAAGGGAGTTAATGTCACATATAAAAGGTGAAGGAGGTATTATTTTTCAAACCCAAAAGACTAAAGAAGGTAAAGAGTAATTTAACTCACTATTTATTTTCAGTTATTCCATTTATTCTTCTCCAATTGGCTTTGAGGAATAAAATAAACAAACAAAACACATATATTTTGGTCGAAGCGAATTAGCGAAATAGCAGTCTACTCTTCTTCAATTCAACAACAACTGAGTTCTTGTTGACAATTAGAGGTCGTCACTGAAACCCCCCTTGTAAGGAAATCTTTTGAATTCTTATAAACACTACTATATATATAATATACATAAATATTCACAATTAGGATTCTAGGGTTTGTGGGTATCTTGGGTATGTTCCTTTTTGGCTCCTAATCTTATAGTTATTTATTCATGGATTTATAATCAATTATTTGTTAATACAATTGTCCTGCTTTGCAATTCAATTGTTTGTAGCTTAATTGTTTATGGTCAAATACATGGGAATGTGAGGGCGAAAAGGATCTTTTTTTTTTTTTTGGTTCTGGGTAGGTGTTTCTTTTTCTTCCTGAATTGGTTATACATGATGTAGGTTTATTCTGTGACATACTGATATATGTTGTTTAAAGTTTGTTTATACAGTTTAGTTATATGGGGTTATCCAAATTTTGTTTCTTGTTGCAGTTTATAGGGGATTCTAGAAGTTCAACTATGATTTACACGGCATTAGACACATTCTATCTAACAGAGGAGCAGCTTATAAACTCCCCTTCTAGGAAAGATGGTATCGATGATGTTACGGAAACAACACTTAGAATCTATGGCTGTGATCTTATCCAAGAAAGTGGGATTTTGCTCAGATTGTATCCTTTTCTTTATGTCAGTTAATATGAAGATATATGAATCTGATATAATCATACCAGTTGAGTAACTTTTCTAATATAAAGTTCACTGCCTTTGGCTTTGGGTGTCTCCTTAACACTATAATTTGCAGACCCCAAGCTGTAATGGCCACTGGTCAAGTACTATTTCATCGCTTTTACTGCAAGAAATCATTTGCTCGTTTTAATGTGAAGGTTTCTTTCTCTTCCCCTCTGCCCCAACTCCCTCTTATCTCTAAAGGAAAAGTGTGCTGTCCATGCTGATGTGTGGTTCTTTTGTGTTAACTTTTGCAGAGGGTTGCTGCTAGTTGTGTTTGGCTTGCATCAAAACTCGAAGAAAGTCCTCGAAAAGCAAGGCAGGTGCTTAATGTTTTCCACAGAATGGAATGTAGGAGAGAGAACTTACCTTTAGAACATCTGGATACATCTTCAAAGGTTAGATATCTCATTTACTTGAGAAAAAGAGTTTATTTCTATCTGCATGTTAGTTCGCTTTACTCAATGATATACTGGGGAATTCACTTTTTGGTGTGTTCTATATCGGTATTATTGTTTTTGGTTCCTGAAATACCCAATTGGGAAGGGTCTGCATATGCAACTTTCCTGCAAGTACTATCAAAACTTTTTATCTTCAATATAAGTGGAACTGATAGTACCCATGAGATCAGATCAAAGTTTTATGTGCTGCAAGTCGCTAGACTGCAATAGAGACTAATATGCCAACCTTTTAAGTTTTAGTTCATGAGTAAAATGGTCTATCTGCAACTTTCCTTTTAACCCTTTTCCTTTTTTTGGGGGGTGTGGGGTGGGGTGGGGGGGTTCAGATGCATTTGTGTCCACCAAGTTTGCATTTGCTTACATGTTGTAACGGCATCAAGTTGATAACGCAAGATAATCTCTTTTGCAGAAATACGTTGATTTGAAAGCAGACCTAATCAGAACAGAGAGGCATCTTTTAAAAGAGATGGGTTTCATCTGCCATGTCGAGCATCCTCATAAATTTATATCAAATTACCTTGCAACTCTTGAAGCACCTGCAAAATTGAGACAAGAAGCTTGGAATCTTGCAAATGACAGGTGAATATGTTAGATGGGGCTATATTTATCTGAATATGTTTTTAATGTAGCCTTTGACAACGGAAAGTATTTCTTGAATCGCTACAAGTTTTAATAGTGGCTGATGACCTTTGTGTATATTGTAGACATTTAATGCCCAGTACTCTAAGATTGATTAAGATATATCTGTGTTTCCGCCATATGTCTTCTTATATTACATTGTGTTGTCAACTTGAAACGTTTAAAAGCTGTATAAACTCCGGTATTAGCTTGAAATTTAGTTAAGTTTTTTAGGTAATAACTTATGCTAGGTATGATCAATATATGACAATTTTCAAGATCCATATCTGTCCTTAAAATGAAAACGTCATGTAACGGTAATCAAAAGACAATAAGTGGGAAAAGCTTTTTGATTTTTGTTTTTCTTTCGTAATGTCCTATCATTTTCCATTCCCAATTTTCTATGCTGTGAGGAATCGTATCAGTTTTTACAATGTCTTCATCCTTTTTTCCAGGAAAATTATAACCATCTCTTTTGTTTTATTGTGTCATTTGTTTTAAATTAAACCAGGTGCTGTATACTTCCTTTTCCTTGAGTTATTTCATATAGTTGAAGAATGTAAAGAAGACCATCCGGTATACAGTAACTCTTTGGCCACATATAGGGTACTCTTATAAGCAAGAAGAAAACTCAGAAAGCACAATCGTCATTATCTGAAAAGGCAAGCTAATGCTTGGCCCATGGTATCACAATTGCTTTTTCCAAACCTTTAATGGGGTGTTGTGGGAAGTTCTTTCTACTTTGATCAAAGCATCTTGTTTCTTTTGGCATCTATATTTTTTCTTATAACAAATTTATAGAGGTCGAGGACTAGGGTAGTAGAGTAGACAGTCTAGAGTGTTCATAACAATAGTATTGGCACGCAGTCTCGCTTTTTGTGGGCAGTAGGTTTTTATGGCTAACCGTTGTTTTCTTTCATTGTTGATCACCTTAATATTTTATTGTTTTTATTCTGCTTTTATATGGCTTTTTGGTACTGTCCCTTCTTGTCTATATTTTCATTAATGTGGTGCTTATGCTTTCCTGAGCGAGGGTCTATTGGAAACAACCTCTCTATCCTCACAAGGTAGGGGTAAGGTTTGCGTACACACTACCCTCCTCAGACCCCACAACTGCGTATGTTGTTCTTCTTGTTCTAACAAATGTCATGGTAATCTTGGATGAAGCTGAACTAATTGCTCAGTGATCAATAATTGATTTTCCGAAAATTTCTATTTAGCTCATTGCCCAGAATGATAATGTTTCTAAACAATAAAACCCTACTGGGTGTTTTTCTCTGTGAACAGCTTGCGCACAACACTCTGTGTAAGATTCAAGAGCGAGGTTGTTGCCTGTGGAGTTGTATATGCTGCAGCCCGGAGATTTCAAGTGCCGCTCCCAGAGAATCCTCCTTGGTGGAAAGCATTTGATGCAGACAAGGCTGGCATAGATGAAGTTTGCAGAGTTCTCGCTCATCTTTACAGTCTTCCAAAGGCACAGTATATTCCTGTATGCAAGGAAGGAGGCTCCTTTGCTACGTCAAACAGATCGCGGGACTCAGCGTCGCTTCATGTATCTAAGGTAAACACTATCCTGTCTTTCAATTTGATAGCCATCTACTATAGGATACTTCCAATCTGATATCAATCTCCCTCTACCCCTCTTTATAGGAAGATTTGTTGGATGGTCAACCGGTGAATGGAGATAATGGTACACCAGGAAACCAGGAAGCGGCTAAGGAGGGAGTAATGAAAGCTTCCCTTGATAAGTTGAAGGACTCGAAGAAGAGCGATGATGACTCCAAAAGCAGCATGCCTTCAGAAGGGGATTCTAAAGAAGAGCCAGGAAAAACTGACCATAGAACAGATTCTGGTGGAGAAAAGAACAAGGAGAGAGAGAGGGAAAGGGGCAGAGACAGGGAGAGAGAGAGGGATAAGGAAAGACTAAAGTCTCGTGAACGTGATAGGGGAAGGGAATCTGACAGGGAAAGGGAGCGAGAAGACTTTGAAAGGGACAGGGATAAATCCAAGGAAAGGAGTCATCGTTCTAGAGACAAAGGTACGTTCTGGTTGATTCATGATTGTCTAATGCCAGACTTCTCAAAATTCAGATAGGCTTGGGAATGCTCAGTCTCTTCTCATTGGCTAGTTTTTCTGGTATTGTTCAAGCTCATCTAAATATTGCAGGTCACTCGGAGAAACCAAAACATCATTCTTCTCGAGGTAAACAACAATATACTTTTGTCTGATATTGAGTCCTGACTCCTGATGGACTGTACTTGACAACTTTCCGTGTATGCAGATCGTGACCACCAGTCTTATTCATCACGGGAGAAGGATCGTCGTAGACACCATTAGCTTGGAACATCCTAGCAAAATGTACTCAATCATCAAGTAGTAGCTTGTTCCATTAAGGCTTTTTAAACTTTTGTTTACTGATTTCATAAGTTCTGCATATTGAGGATTTTCTTAATTGGGGAAAATGGTATATCCACCTGTTAAAATTGAACCCACCAATGTCCTGTTCGAGCTGCCTAAAAATATGTTTCTGGCTTGATGTTGCAGGTTACCTACCATGCCAAATAGGCTTTTGGTCTCTATGGAGTGTGGCTGCAGTCCTTTGCATATAGCTGAGAGTGCATCCTGGTGAAACTGTACCACTCCTTGATCTATTAACCAGGGTCTCTTGTAATCGAGTCATTGGTTTTAACAATTGACATACCCTTGTGATCGTATGTATTCACTCTGCTCTATCATTTACTCTTTTACATTCAGTTGACTGTTCAGCTATTTGAGAAGGGGGAAAAAGTAGAGAAAGAGAGTAAACATTGACGAAATATCATTGATATCAGGCTAATGTGTTCTTCTGAACATTTTACAAGTCAAATGAATTTTTAAAGGAGTATCTGTTTAGTGCTAAAGAAAAGGAGGACCATTGCAGAGTTGAGCATATCTTCTTCATTGGTTCTATGACTGATCTGTTTGTCAATTATTTCAAACTCAAATACTTCATAACAAGGAAACTTGTCAATACATTACCTTTTCAGTGTTCTTTTTTTCTTCCATTGCCTTCAAATTTCACCAGGAGACTTGACTGACATAAATATAGAGGTCATAATGATCGTGAGAAAAGGTGTTCAACTTGTGTTTTTGGTCTCTTCCAACCAAGAGACACTTCAGCTCTTTGGTTTCTCAATTTTTAATTCGGAAATCATCGTCACTCCTGCCACTGAAATCAATGAACATTAAAGAAATCAACTGTCAATCTCACCCAAGTAACGAAGTCATTCAATTCCAAATTCAAGTTGAATGATTATAGTAGGTGAAAATAAGACGAGCCCGAGACTTTCAAGTTTACCATTCTCCTGGCAAAATACGATATATTACAACAACAGATGCCTTCTAAAAGAACAAACTTGTCCGTTAACATCCTCATTACATGTTCAGCAACCACCTCATTCCAGACAAAATTGTTCAGCCCAAATGCCAGCGATTCTATTAACTACAGTGGCGTATCTTAAGATTTATAATGACACCATCTGCAAATTCGGGCAAAAACACCTTCAGTGGAGTAAAGCAGAAGACAAAGAATCTGTCTACATATCCTTCTAATCTTCTCTTTTTTCGCTTAAAAAAATAAAATAAAAAATATATATATATATAAAATTAGAGTCTCTACAAAAACGTAGGACTGTTCTACAATATTAGAAGCCTTGGATAGTCTTGGGTGAATATTACAAAAGGGGAGGCACTTCCAAAAACTCCACATTCATGTGTGCTATTGCGTTACCCTCCCTATAGTTGTGTTCCATCTTAATCATCAAGCAAGAAACTGCTGAGAAAAGAAGGCCACAGGTGTGTTTAATGTAGCAACAGAGGAAGAAAAATTTCAGTTCCAAGTTACTCTAAATCCAGGAGAACCAATTCATTTTTGAGTCCGATCACACCGTAAACTCAGTTCCAAGTCAACTTGCATAGAAGACTCTCCATCAGTAGCATGAACGCCTTTCAAGTTCCCAGACTTCAGAGACGTCGTTGCATTCTCAGGTTTTCTGGACTTATCCCTAGTTCCAGTGGGAACAGCAGACAAAACTGCTTCTATAGGTTGAGAATTTGAAGTCTTGCTTTCTTCCTTAACTTTGCCGGGGTACCAAATATCATCTGGATCAAGGGGTAAAGAAGCAGGATCAAGTTCAAACGATCCCACTCGTCACCCTCTCCTTCAGTTCCAGTCATTTTGAAAAAGGGAATTCGATGAGAGAACTTGTAAAGTTCATTTGGCTTTACGAAGAATGTACCAGATACAGTAATCCTTGTTCGCTGGAAAAGGCTAACAAAACCAGTCACTTTATCTAAGTAACCAAATTAGACACCAACATCCCCAACATAATCAGAAAGAATCTCCACAACTACATAATTGTACTTCCTATGGTTCTTCGGATCGGAGCTCCAACAAATATCCCAATCCTTGAAAAGAGCCCACGTTTCCCCTTTCCTAGGATTTACAACGTACCTCCCTCTCTTGCCCATTTCGCACTGAACTTGATGAGAAAATGTAAGTCGATCAGAAGTGGAATCGGTACACCCACGTTTAAATTTCCCACAGGCAACAGGCAACTCTGCCCTGACCCAAGCTCTGCCTCCTTGATCTTCTGGATGAGTCTCGAGCCAACTGAAAATCACATTAAATTTAGGAATGGATACCTTCCTAATGTGGACATAGAATCTTGGCATAACATTATCCGTATCATAGCAAGCCCAGATTTGGTAATTGCAAAGCAATTTTCTGCTTTATGCTTGTTAAAATTACTTCAGGATCAGGATAATCATACACCTGTGCAGGATTACTATCAGAAATTGCTTTTCCAATAAGTTCAACTTTTTCCGGGCAGTCTAGAATAAAGCTCCTTTTCCAAACTCGATGCATAAACATGAGCAAAACCATCATTAAATTGTAACAGGGTATCGACACCTTCTTGGTCCCTCAGCCGTATCAATTCGGACCTATCAAACTTCACTGTAAAATGCAAGATCTTATCTGAAGGATCAATGACTAATCGGCCAAAAATTGCATTCACAAAATCATTGTACTTTATGCCTTTATTAATAATAATACGATCAGTAATACCTCCCATATACGAAATGGATCCATCTGGTAGCACCTTATTCTTTCTGCCCCAGTGACGGTAACAAAGCAGCGTTTTATCTTCAGTTCCCATCATGAAGTAGTCTACACATCCACAGAAACGGTTACAATCTTCAAAACTTTTCTTTTTTTCCTGAGAAGGGTAACAACCTGGAAAACTAAAAACCTGATAAAGAAATAAAATGAACTTAAGGTGAGTTACTTATCAAGTTACTTATCAAGGCTGAATATACTAAAATAATAGTAATCCATAGAAGCAGAACCAGAATTTTAAGTTTATGAGTTCGGCACCCTAATCTATTTAAGATAATGAACTTCTAAACTTATATATATTTAATAAATTTTTAAAATAAATATAAGGTTCGAACCAAAACACTGGGTTTGGCCGAACCCGTTCGGGGCACTCTAACTCCGCCCCCGAGGGACACAAAAACATGAGCACGAACCAAGCGTCTTGAAATACAAGATTATAAGCATTTTTTCCTTTAAGTAATACATCTCAAGTTTTATAATCATGGGAAACAACCAAATTCTAAATACAGGATAGGAATCAAAAAGCAGACAGTCGATAAAATTTTTGAACGTAGGAAGAAAAAGCATTATCTAGATGTATGTCAGCAAAAAAAGTAACCCACTTATGAAGGTAATCTCAAGCAGAATATCCCCGTCATACCAATATGAAAGATAAAATTTTCTTTACTATATTATAGAAGAGCTATGGTTTCGACATGGCTGCTTCCTGTCATTAACATTATAGCTAAGGATATTTTCGACTTTACATAACATCTAAGAGACGTGTCCTTCATTCCAAACTAAAAGCCACGTGTCAATTAGTTTACACCTTCTTTATCAATTTTCTTTGGTTTCTTCCCCTTTCATCTGACTTTTTCAATTGCTTTGCTCCAAAGTAACCAATGCTGATCAGTTTTATCCCCACTGTTGCTTATCCCTTTCTCTCTCAGTTCTTCCCTTATTTTTCGTGTATTTTTTTTCTTCTTTTTGGGTCTTTAAGTTGTCATTGTGTTGGATGCTTCTATCTTCATCTGATTTCTGCTTCAGCAGTCAAAGATGAGTATAACCAGGAACAATCTCAGTGTCAAGACGATCTCAGCTAAGCTAATTTATGTTTTATTGAAGAAAAGTTTGATTCAAGTATTGTTGCTTCTTTCGTATTTCTTATAATGGGTTTAAAATTCTCAAATTAGAAATAATTCTTTTGAATGTTGAGGACAGATCGGGCGTTATTAACGCTCTTAAAGTGAGGTTTCATATCCCATTCTTGTGCAAACTAGGATGATTTTGTAGTTGTTTCTATTGAATAAATTTCAGGACCTTACTTTGAAGACTCTAACATGATAATGAATTTATTTGAGATTTTGAGGGGGTTTCAGTTAAGGTGCATCTCACACCTCGAAAGCCCAAACGCAATATTGTTAATTTTCTTAGATAGAGGCTTAGATCAATACGTTACATTTGTCTTCTTCTCTTAAAACTTTTAGAAGTCGTGAATGGTGCTTTTACTCTCACGAGTTCAAAAAAGATAACACATCTTATGAACTGCAAAAATATCACATTGGATGTTTGGCTTTGTTTGAGAGAAATAGGGGAAGAAAGTGAAAACATGAACGCGTTACAGAGCAAAGTGAGTAAAAAGCAACGATAAAAAATGAATGTATCATTTTTATTTAAAGCGTTTCTATAGATTCTTGATTTTTTACTTTCCTTCCTTCAATTATAGAGGTCCCAATTTCTTGCTTAGCTCATTATGCTAACAGCAGTAACGAATACTTACTCAGTTTTTGTGCGTTATTTCTATATCTATCATTTGGTACATTGCACTGGACCCTGAATTTCATAGGCTCAATTTTATGTTGTGTTATAAAAAGTAAAAAGCCCGAATTATGTTACAAATATCAATTTGATGACCTGCTAATGATGACCGTTCTACATATAATGTAGTTAATGGCGTCCTTATTAAGAATAGCATCTTGGGAACAAAGTGTTATTTGGCCAATATGATCATGAAACAGAGGTAACTTCGATGAAGGAAGGTCCAATTGCTGAATTATTCACTACCGCTGATGCTGGATAGATATTAAAGGGTGATGTGGACGGTGTTTGCTGTATAATTTTGGTAGTTCGCTATGTTGGCTCTAGCTTCTTTCATCCATGAATTCTTTTCTGTTAGCCTGAGTTGTAGCCTAGCAATTTCCTATTGTTGCTGACTTCTCCAATAGTTCCGAGCACATTTGAATTGGCACACTTGCTGGTTTCTCTTCTATATGTTTTTTTTCTCTCTCAGACTCTCTCATTTCTCTCTTTTTATTTGCGTGTGTGTTTATTGAGATCTTCTGGGTCAGATTTCATTATTGAATCTCTTATTATATGGTGGTTGAGCTACGAAAATTAGTTCTGTTCTGGTTTCATATTGGCACTGAAGTGCTAGCTGAAAGTGTCTTTGCGTCGTTGTTGACTTTCTCATTTTCAAATTTTTGAACTGCAGAAAATTATGATTTGTGCTACATAGCTCTTATGCTCATTTCGTTGGAGAAGGAGGAAAAACTTGATAATTTCGAAATTCATGTCCATTGCATGCAGGCTACACATATAAAGAGCAAACGATCTGTACTTTTGATATGCTATCATCTGCTTATCTGAAAGATCTACATTGTCCTCCTTTCCTGCTAATCTGAAAGATCTACATTGTACTTCTCTGCTTTTTTCTGAAGCACCTAACTGAGAACACTAAAACTGAAATTTACGTGTTCTGCAGCGGTATTTCTTCTTAAATTTTAACATATTTTGCCATTGGAATATTGGAGTGAGGTGCATAATCTTGCACATCTCATCATGAAGTTTCCTCGAGTTGCCGCCATTGATGATGTATGTTTCAATTGTTGTATATTGATTTAAAGATGCACTTCCTCCGGGCTGATGTGCTTGAACAGGTGCGCAAGGAATGTCATATTGCATGTTTATCTTCAAGGTGCAATTTGAAGAAGAAAGCTAACTTTAATGTACTTGAAATTATAAAACTTGACATTATTTCCTATTTCTTATGTGTACAATCCACATTTTTTGTGTTCATTGTGTTCATTTTATTTTAATACTGATAGAACTACTTCAATTGTGTATTCGTAAAATCATAGCTGTTATATTAGGTATTATTTCTATATGTTATTTATATCTGATTTGGCTGTCGGTCACGCGCATCTACTTCTATTTTCTGCCATTTCATATAAAAACAAGGTTAATAAAAAAATTTGGAAATTTTACTCCTATAGCAAGAGATATACATCCTATTTATTATAAATCAAAATTATTATTATTTTCTATCACTACTTTTTATATTTTATAGTAAAATAAGTATTTATAGTATACACTATCATTAAGGCGAGAAATACGCTTTTTACGTTTTTTCTCTCTTTCTTTCAGTTAACACACGATCCTCTCTTAAAATCTCAGCAAAATATTTCTTCTTCCTCTTCCTTCTCTCTCTTTGAGCAAAACACCTGCTTCTAATCGTGAATTCTCTGACTGAATTATTTAGGGTTACTGCAATTGAATATACTTCAACAATTGAATATACTTCAACAAGTTCAGAACCATCAACGTCATCATCCACTATTGGTTCATCCTCTTAGGCGAATAGATCTGGCCATGGCTACGCCGAATAAGATTTGATGGTGGGGTTTTTGTTCGTCTCCATTTTTAGTTTTAATACAATGTATATAATATTCTGCTTGGTCGGAAAAGGCTATCTCCGGTGAACTTTCTTATCTTCTTTGTTATTTAGACACATACAATGATACAAGTATATTATATTCTGTACAAATTCGTTCAAATAAATTGTATTTTTGTATAAATATATTATTTTTTCGCCTGTAATTATGTATTTCGAAGGTCTGTATTTTTTTTAATACAATGGAATATCACTGTGTTTTGTGATCTTTTGTTGTTTGAATACAGTTGAATTTAATATAATGTATTATAGTGAATATTTGTGAATTGAATACAATGTATACAGTCGAATTGAATAGAACGACACATACTTTATTTTCTTGATTTTGGTTTTGAATACGACTGAATCAATATAGTGAAATTGAATACAATTCAATACTGCGCTATCCGTTATTAAACATCCGTAATTATTATTTTTTTAGGCAGATTACTTCACTGTATTTATTAATACATCCGCACGAATACACAATTAAACATTTGTAGTCCCTGTTTTTTACCTCATTTTATTTATAAATACGATTGTGCGAATACATGAAATACAACACAATAATAATGAAATTTATGTAAAATTGATTTTGGCGAATTAAATTAGGAGTGATACACGCTAATTGATCCTCTTTCCGTTACTAAATAGTTGGACTTCTATATTTTTTAGGTTAATCCTGCTACTATATTCATGAACACAATAGCGCGAATACTGCAAATATAGTGTCACAGTTAGACTCCTCTATTTTTTAAGCGACTTTTACTGTTGTATTCATTACAATTGTATAAATACAACGAATACAATCACGTAACAATTAAATATTTAACTATAAAAATAATTATATATATATATATATATATATATATATATATATAATAGCTATAGAAAATTAATAAACACTAAATAACGATAGTTTTTAAAATTTCCAACTTTAATTATATTGAGCCCGTGCTGGTGCAGGATACTAGAAGAGCCCTAAAGCAAGCAGGAGACCGTCGACATCCCTACTTGCCGACACGAGGGCAGTTAGGTATTTTCATCAGGCTTTTGTGCTATGACAAATTTCCCTGCGCTTCTATACAGCAACACGTAGCTAAAGTTGGTTGACTACGTTGTTTATGAGATAACAATGCACAGAAAGCGATACCTACAGAGATTTAAAAACTTCTTTGGCGTAAGCACTGTTCCCGTGCCTCCCTATTTTCTGCTTTATTTCTCTATTTCAGTCCATCAATTCTCCTTCTGTCAATATCAATACCGTTGCTGAGACTTTCTCCAGTACTGCCCTTTTACAAGTCGAGAAATTGAGGTTTCGGTTGTTGCTGTTCGCTGCTCTAGCTTTTTCCATCAATCGTATTGTTGTACTGCAAAATTTAATTTCCGACGTCGATTGACTAGGTGTTTGCGTTTTACAGAAGAAGTGCGACTGACCTTGTCCTGTTTCACTATTGGATTTGGATTAGAAATTAAGGAACTTTTAGTCAAGATAAAACATACTAGGCTGGTTTCATAGGTGACATTTGTCTTTGATTTGTACTTTGCAAGACGAGTTAAGAAGGATCGTTTGACATTTAACACATCATATGATGGATCCTGCTTTTCCTTTCCATGATTAGGGATTTCGAGTAGCAATGTACGTTATAGTTTTGTTATCAGGCATAGGATCTGTTCGATGTACCAAACTGAAAATTTTTGGTGACATATAGAGCTGCAATTACTTTTATCACAACATTTAACAATGTGTACATTAGGCTCGCAATTCAAATCCTTCTTTAATTTTTTTCTTTTGTTTAGGTATTCTTAACAACGTCACCATTATCTTTCATTTCTTTCATTTTGTGTAAGAAATTTTACCATCAAAATGCTTCAAGTTTTTTCTTTTGGTTGAAATTTAGATTATAATAAAATTCATGCTACGAGGTTCTTCAGATCGCATGCTCAAGGACAACAAGACATGCCTACCAATCAAAATTATAAACCAAAACCTGTGTATTCTATAATGCTTCTCTTTGAAGACGACATTGGTACAAACCTAAAGTGTATGTTACTTGGATTGCAGTTCATTAAAGTTCTCCAGAGAGAGTTAGATATTATGGAGAAGAAAAGAGAGTCATATATCCAAGAGTTTTCTGAAGTGAGTGCATTATCATATACTCCATTATGCACCTATATTGAAATATCTCATGATCGTTGATATATTTTTGACTTCACAGCAAGACTACAATGATATAGTTGGGCTTGTTCATTGCCAAGAAGTGATTGCATGATATCCTGTGTTACTTTATGCACTTAAATCTGAATTTCTTGGTTTAGTACTAAATATTGTTGTCCTATGTAATATCATCATCTACCTGCCTTTAGGGATGAATATCAATGTACTGTTTAATTGAATCTCATTCTTCAAAAAGAAAAATTATGTACTGGTCCTCTCTCTTGGAGATGTACTTCTCTTCTTAATTCGACTACTACTCGCACCTCTTTATTAGCTTCATAACGAGTGCCTAACAGTCACTCAACTCCCTTCATAACTACCATATATTTTTAATATGAGTAGAAAGGATCTAAGTTTGATGCAACAAAAATTTTCTACACATCAATTTAGTATGACCCGCAATAGTTATAGTTAATTAGTCACCATTATTATCACAAGGGCTATGATTACTTGAGTGGAATGTGAGTCTAAAGCAGTGAAAGCTCTATTTTTTGGCTTCACTACTGTGTTATGCTTAAAATTTGAATTATTTGGCTTCCTTCTTATGCTTAAATTTGGATTATATCATCCATGTGTTGGATTCCTATACTTCTAATAAAATTCATGCTAAAAATAGCAGCAAGAGGTAGAAGAGACATGTAAAGTAATTCTTGATTTCGTTTCTTAACTTTGACTAAGGTTATAAGCACCACAGAGAATTTTGGATTTTTTGTGGATAAACTTAACTCTCTGTTCTCTTTTGTTCCGTACCTCAATTGCTAAATGTGGTCTATACAAGTTACTAAATTTGAATGCTTCTGTATATCATTTTGTTGTCCTTCTACTTATGAGCGCTTTGATTCTTTCTTTACAGCTCTTTGGTCACCCTCAGGGGCTCACAGTCAGATGCCGATCACGTACATACGTAAACAAGGTGGTATTTCATTCACTATGTAGTATGTACTACAAAATAATAGCAAGTACTATTTTCCTGCTTTCTTGGGTGATTTGTTAGAGACTACCAATTAAGCACTGGCTGTGAAGTAAATTCTATATGAGCTAATGAAGTACGTCCAGTTTGGTTTTACCATTTTAAATCCCTGTATTTTTTCATGTCTATTTATGCATTCATGTGAGTGATTGTTATCCATCCTCTTTTACCAGAAACGATGAAGATGGGCCCCATTATGTTGATTAACTTTTTCTGGTTTTCAAACTGCTGACTTGTTTAAGAACATATGTTTCATAATTTATATTCTTTTTACAATAGTGTTTTACCTAAGGAAAAAAAAAATTCTATCAGGCTATCAGCTTTATTTTTACCACCACGCATTTAGGAACTACTCATGATTCTAACTAATAAAAGAAAGAGCATATGCCGGTCGTACTATAGTTTGCGCTGATGGTTCCAAAGACGTATATGATGAATGCGTAATGGCTGGCCATGTTTGTGCTAATAGCAGGATCTATAATGCAACCGAATGGTTTATCTGTCAGCTCACAATCTGATATAAGGTTTCAATTTTTTTCAGACGTGGAATGGAATTGGTCTAGCTAATGAAAAGAACTTGTTGTTACGACTATAAGGTACCAACTTGGCAAGTTTTCTTTAGATACCATTGAAACAGAACAAAAGTTAATAGTGTGGTTATTCTGGTGTTTTGCAATATTTATAGATGTCCTATTCTTCTTTTTTAATTTATGCACTACATATATTCTTTTATGCCTTTGTAAGAAATACTTACATTTGAAATGCATAGTTGCATCAGAAAAGCTAAAAGAGTGCGACACCAACTTGTCTTTGTTGTTGAATAACTATGAGAATAAGTATATTGACGTCTTAATTTCTAAAATTGTATTCTACTGCAATGTAGATCAAGGAAAATTTCATTATCTGTGATTTTAACTCAACTTCACTCTCATTCCATTAGCAAGTATACATCACTATACTTTCAGCAGAGAAGATACCAACTCCGTTCATATCCTAGTATGTTTTTTAATTGCTTAGGACATACTATCTTATCAGACTTATGTGGCAAAAGGCATCAGATGTTAGTTTTATCTCTGCTTGAGAAATGTTGACCGATCTTACAAGTGATTTTTGTATTCATCACAGAGCAATACTTTTTAATGGTACTCTTTATGCTATCAAACATTATTTATCGAAATATACTTTTTAGTGGTACCTTTTATGCTATCAAACATTATTTATCGAAATAAAATACGCTCTAATCTAAAGTGTTGGGTCCGGGCAAGCCCGGGCTAATCCCATCTAGTTAAACATATGACTACCGTATAAGACTAAGGACTAAATGGGGATTTTTTTATTTTCATACATTATTTGAAATTTTATTACGAAAAATGTCCACGTTTTTAATTTATTCAACCTAAATACGGTTTAGCTACAAAATATGTACATTTGTTTAAACTAGAATTTTTTCTGCGATAGTCTTCCTTGTTTAGACTCGAGATTTTGGGATCGTTTAGAGATTTTACTGACACAAACATCGCACCATAATTAAGGCAACATATTTGTAGAATCATTCTATTACGCAGATTTTCACTGGATCATTGCACCATAATTAAGGCAACACATATGTAGTATTTTTTATTCGTTGATTTTTTCTGGTTTCTTCTGGTTTTCCATATATAAAGGTTTTGAATAAAATAATTGTAAACAATTAGCTACAATTAAATTGAATTTCGCGACAATATCAGAGTTACCGATTATACTTCAGCTCAATTGTTGTTAGGATAGAGATACAAAGATTTTGATGTTGACGGAATTGTAGTCAATGACGATTCAAATTATAGTCAATTGAATTCTGCAATTGCAGAATATCTAATGATCGATACCTCCGCAAAAATTATCGAAATCAAATATACTGTTAATGAACGTTTTCCTATAATGGAAATTCGGAGCGATATGGGACTTCGAGTGTATATGGAGACGAAAATGAAAAACAAAACCTTAGGAATGTATCCGTTGTGTATAACAGTACGATTTGGAATGCAATATGTCTAATGTGAGCTCAATTGCAGGTTTGCTATGTTTTTTCAGTGCTGATGGTTTTTCAATTTCAACTGTTTTACAATGTTACTACAAATTATCTACAATTTTACTACATAACAAATGTGGTTCAACTGTTATGTCTCTACAAGCATTCTCTCAAATACTGAACACATGAATATACAGAGGTCTGAATTTCTATACTTTTAATTGAGTGCAGGTTCTTCTGATTATCGTAATACTAACGTGGTACAAATGTTAAGCAATTGTAACACAATTGGAGAAGTATAAGGAACAATGAAGTTGATTGATATGCAAACATCTCTGGCAATTGTGGAATATGAAAGTATCATCATAACAGAACATACGTCAAATGTAATTGAAGTAGGCCAAGTTTATCAAGACAAGCAAACAATTGTCAGTGCAATGAAGTACTATTCTGTCATGAATAGGTTTCAATTTAGGGTGAAAAGATCTAGTGCAAGAAGGTAGGAACATTTTGTTTGTCAACTTCATATTGTGTGCAAGTTGTAATTTTTTTGTATATAAATTATTTAAGATAAGTTTTTGTGCATAAATAGCCACGTATTTTGTAGCTACAATTTGCATAACATTAATTGAATTATTTTTCTTCTGTAGCTACTGCCTCGTATGTGTTGGGGACAATTGTATGTGGCAATTCAAGTCCACCAGTATAAATGAATCAGTACTGTTTAAGGTTCGAAAATTCAACAGCTTGCACACATGCTCTTTGATGGACAACACATACATATAACGTAAACCTACTGCTATGGTAGTTGGTAGTATGGTGATGTCAAAATATACGGATCCTAAGACAATATACACATCAAAAGACATACAAACTGATATGGTGTCAGATCATGGTGTGAACTTAACATACATGCAAGCCTGGAGAGCAACGAAAAAGGTTTTGGAATTTTTGGACTAATGAAAAGTTATTGAAAGCAAATGGTACGTTCACATACCTTAGGAAAAAGTACAATAAAGAGTTGGAGGACAACAAGACATTATCACAGAAGATGAGAGTAAGCTATAGCCAATAACATCAGATTATTGATTCCATCAAAATAAATATATATTGTTAATTGTAGAAATGTTGTTGTATAATTGTAGTCATTTTTTTTCGTATCTGTTGATGACAACTTGTTGTGTGTTTGTAATGAAATTGTAGGTGAGGACTTCAACAGATTACATCCATACTGTAATAGATGGTGTGAAGCGCTTCATTGTTTGCCTTTTTCAAAACAAGAGATGTAGTTGTGGACAATTCCAGCTTGATGAACTTTCTTGTGCACATGCTTTGGCGGCTTTGAGGCATAGGAACGAGTCTTATGAAAACTATTATTCTCTTATTACACGAGGGAGAGCCTTCTACAGGCTTATGCAATATCAGTAGATCGCTGCCAGATGAAAGAAAATGAAATGTGCCACAACATATAGTTGAGGAAGTTATAAGACCACCTACTGGGAAAAGGCAGCCAGGGAGACAACAAAGATACAAACCATATGATGAATGCAAAAAGGTACAAAGTTTCATATGGCAACTGTGGACTAGAAGGGCATAACAAAAGATCTTATAGGAATGCGCCAAAAGGAAATAAATATTTATACAGTTTAAAATTCTTTTTTTACTGAGTACTATTGATGAAAAATCTCTTTAAGACATATGAAGTTGTATTTGTTCTGTTATGGAGAATTAATAGTTATGGTGTAATTGTGTTGGTAATTTGAATAAATATTGTCTTGTATAATGAATGTTTGTTAAACAGATTTTAACTCTTAATGCAATTGGTTTGTAGTTATTTTGTTCAAATACTAGGTTTATTTATTACTTTCACCCTTTACTAATAACACTGCTAAATTGAATAAATTATGTATTTTTGTATAGTAGTTGTAGAAATAATTGTAGTTATGCTGTAAAGAAATTATATAGTACCAATATCGAGATCAAGTACTAACAACATTCAACCAAAAAAAATCACAGATATTTTCTATTCTATGTAGTAGAATTTTGGACAAAAGAACAGAACAAAACAAAAGGTAAAACTAATGTAGCACAAATCTGCTACAAATAAATTGCAGCTGACTCCTTCTTAATAAATAATTTGTCTATAACTTTACTACAATCCAGCTACATCTAAATACTTTAATTATAATTTTTCTACTGAAAAGGGCAACTAATTCTTCTTTTTCCGGACTTGTGTTTTCTCGTTCACAGCTGGTGCACCTTTTCTTTTTGCTAATCTGCCAATCACCTCACTTTTACTAATTGCACCAAGCTTTTACTTTTTCCTAGCATAATTCCAAAGGAGCGCTCCATAGCGTCGACGGTGTTGATCAACATCAGAAAAGTCTTCCTTTAAATCAGTAGCTCTCCAATGCTGACATATTCTGCAAATGCCGCCACGTATACACCACAATCACTGCAAAAAATAATAGGAGAAAAGTTTTAGCATTCAATGTAAAATACAATTAGTTAAATAGATAGAAGGAAAGCAACATATACAATGATCCTTCTTTTTGCTGGGGTATCTCACCGACCAACCACTGAATGTCAAGAGGGTTAGTAACACCTTTGTGTTCTTGTAGTTGATATCTGGACGCTTGCCATAGAAGCCGGTGCATGACAAGTAGAGGGGGATCATAATAGCAAACTTGTCGACAACATATTCAACAAGTTTGTGATTTCGTGAAGAGACCATAGAATCATAAACATATAGAACCTTATCGGTGATGTCAAACACAACCAACAACCAATAAAATTTTTTCACAATATTTATGGGCATAATCACAAAATTAACTTTTTTCTGTGCAACATTTTCAAGTAATCGGTAACCCAATATGTGTTTTGCTACGACGTCCTGGGGTTTGACAACATCAAGCTTCTTATCGACAGGAGCATTAATGTAGCTCTCATAAATTTGTTCAATTCTAGTCTTGAACATACAGTCAGTGGTTGTAAACCGTCTTTTATTTTCAGGGCCATGCTTTCCTCTCTTCCTCAAATAGTATAAAATAACATCAATGTGTTGCAAAACAAAAAAAATAGATTTCATTATTTCTCAATGCTTCATATAATTAAACTAAAATTTTCAAACAAAAAATTTACATATTTCTAACATAATAGAATACTACAGCTAATCATTAAATTCTGCCAGCGTATGTGTGTACCGTGTTGTTGAGTACTTGCTCGGTATGTGCCAAAGTATAAAACCAGTCCTTCCTATCAACTTTCTCCACTCCAAGATCAAACCACGGATTGAGCTGATTATCTTTTAAAGTATAAGATGCCTTCCTATTTAAAGACTTTGAAATCGTGTTGGTACCTAATATAACCACTTATTGAATTCTTCCAATAAGTCAGGATCAACATCGTCTCCAATAACCCCAGTAAATGGATGCTTGATGTTGAAAATTGGAGGAGGTCTAACAGAATTCTTTCCCCAGAACTAAAATAAGGGAGAAAGGGGATCTGGCATGCTTTCCAGGAACCCTTGTTCTTCTCTGATGGACATGGGTTGTTTCATCTTCATTTACCTCTCCGAACTTAACAATCTGTGAGATATTCTCCGGAAGCTCAAAATCATCAAGTGTTACTGCCCTTTTTTCAGACCTGGAGTCATTTTCCGAATCACCTACATTGATGTAGTCGGCTGGTTCACCAACAAAATTTAAAACAAAAGAACAACATTGTATGTTGGTTGTATTAGTTCCTTTGGGAAAACTAAAACTTATATGAAAGCTGTTATTTTTTTTTTTACTACAATTATATTGTAACATATAATACTAGTGAAATCTTCATCGCTATCGTCTCCTTTTTGTATAACATTTGCTTCTTGAATGGGAGATTGCAAAGACATAGTCTCGTTCTCCTCATTTAAATGGTCTCCTTGTATGCCAAGTTTTGGATCCTGTTTTAGAGAGTCCACATGCATTGTTTCCTTCTCTGTTACAATAAATGTGTAAAACTTAATAAAATTGTAGATCATTTGTAATAAACAGAAATAACACTGTAGATAAATTTTAGTTTAATTGTAGTTAATTTGTTTAACTGCTGTCCTATAGCTCAAATTTAATATGTATTGTGAAATATGTAGATAAAATGTACTAAATCATACCTGCAGTTTCTTCCTCCAATGCCCTTGAAATTGTGAAGATAAGTCAACACCTACAGGAACATTTTCCTCATTTTGAATGTAAGACATGTGTCCTGTATCTAAGAGAACAACTGAAAATATAACGTAGATTATTTGTTGGTAATTTAGGTTATATGTAGATATAATATAAATATAATGCAGATTATTTGTCATCAAATTGTATTAAAATTGTTAAAAATACCTGTTTTACTGCTGCTGGCCAACACTAGCTTAGCACCACTGCCTGGATTCTGTTGTTTATTTTTTTCTTTGTAATGCTCATCATTTTTCGTAGAACTACCAGTAAACTGTATTGGGAATTTGTTAGATCATGTACTTTATGAATGCTATTATAAACATAAACATGACAATTAGAGGCTTATATATATATATATATATATATATATATATATAACAAAGACTAAAAATCAAGAATTATGTATACCTCTTTCTTGAAGGTTCCAAGGTCTGAATCGACCTACATATTATAATAGAAAGAGTAAAAGAAATAATTTGCATAACATAAATTAAAGAAACCTGCTAGGATTATCTTAAGAGGTTACCTTATCAATATCTTTTCTTAATTTTATTAAATTATTTCACAATATCTTTCTTGTCATTTATTCCCATTGCCTGCTTATGTCTAGATGGAGATGGAGGATCTGTTGGATGCTCGACTTTTGTTTCAGCTTCTTCAACGATGTATTCAATTTTGTCTGGCAAAGTCATTCTTGAAAGCTCTTCTGGGGCTTCAAGCATGTTGGTGAAAAAAATGTGAGGAACCTAGTCATAATATATATAAAATGTGTAGATAATTTGTATTAAAATTATCTGTCCAAAAATAAAAAATATTTACCTTGATCCATGATGGTTTGATCATTCTATCTTCCATGCAGATATTCATATCTTGTCCTTACTAGCTGTCCAGTTAAGTATGTGGGGGATCGAAATACCAACCCTTGTAGCTATATCAGTGTTGACTGTAGAGCAACACTCATACAACCATATTTGCATAGCGCGTACAAAATCTCGAATGAGATAAAAATATACAAAAATTGAGCTTGTGCCTAACAGACTGAAGCAATTGTGTATAAGCTTCGAACCTGATGCGTTCAATTCATACTTCATGAGAAGGTCCTGATTTTGGATACATATTTTGGGCAGGGAAAGAAAATGCCCAAAACATGTCTTCTTAAATAACTTTAACCCATTTTCAGATAATAACACCTTGATTTAGGCAGGAACAGTAGGGTCGGGTAATGTCTGGAACCTAGTGATGTAGTAATCAACATCATGTGGTGCAAAAAATATTCGATTCTGCACCAAAAAAAATAGTAAGTTAATAAAACTTGTTTGAAGACCAAAAAACAAAATGAATACAATTTTACTACAATTTAGCTACGTTGCATACAATTAAATTACAAAATTAATAAACATATATAACAACTGACTATATTGAAGCTACAAATGCACTGATAAAATTATGTTTAGAGCAAGAAATTAGAAAGTAACAACTAGACATAATATATACAATTTCTTTACAGAAAATAAAACTAACATCTACAAAATAGAGCAAATAATAACCAATAAAACCAACTAAATCATGTAGTAAATTCCCTAACAAAATAATTTTGAATAATATACAAAAAATCTATAATTTTCAGGGAAATATAGAAAAATTGATAACCAACAACAAAAATACATAATCTAGTCAAAATTTCTACAAATACAAATACAAAAAAAAATGTATAGTAATGAGAATGAGAACATGTTTTGTAACTTAAAAAACAAATCAAAATTGTAACTACTAAAATTTTACCTTCTTCAATGACTGTTGGGGTATAGTTTTAAGTGATTTTTGAACCTTTTTCTTTTATGAAGGTTTGATAGTAGGAGAAACTTTGATTTTTTTTTTTTTGCAGGTTTCGGAATAACTTCTTCGTCGGCGAAATCATCATCACAAGTAATTTCTTTGCCCTTCCGCTTTACTGATTTAGCAGATGTCGAAGTTTCACCAGCATCTCTGTCATGCTTGAGTTTTGTTCGAGTTTCTGCCCTAGCTTCACGAGGGAAAAGCTTGGACTTTGTCTCTGGTTTTGCATGTACCAATTTTATTACTTTTTTGGGTGAATCCTGTGAGAAAACACTCAAATCAAAAGTAGAAATATCACCAACATTAGCTTTTTTAGGGCTATTCTTCGAAGCTCCTTTCTTCTTCATTGTAAGGGAAGCAAAAATTTAAGCTGTTACTATTTTCGTAGGATTTAGGACGAGAATTCAGAAAGATTGAGAGAGATTATAAAAGATTTTTGAAGAAAAATGAAAGAGAACGTTAATGGAGGGAGAGAGTACAGAATCGTGGAGGGTATGTGGAGAGAAACGTGGGGAGAGTGGGATATGTACGTTAGATAGATTATAGGAGTTAATCGATTCTCATTAAATTCCTAAAATGTATATAATTGGTAAATTGTATATGCCTATGTAATTAAGTTGAAACTTGAGTAGGAAGGGTAATAAAGTTTCAAATAATGTATAGGAATGTAATAATTCCTTCAATCAAATGCAATAAGGCGTCAAAACGGAATCCCAAACAAAGAAAAAAAAGTTCCAAACTTTTAACTAAAATTTAACCGATCAGAATTTTCAAAATGGGCTCACAGAATCTATATTATATTAAAAGAAGGAAAGTATGCATTGTAGTTAAGCCAAGTGGCAAGCTAAAATGAAGTCACTTGACAATTTTAGGACAACATTAATAATTATAAATTATAAATGGAGACATAATTAATGGAAATAGTTGAATGAATATTATACATAATCTAAATAAATCTTAGACAAATCTAAATTCACTCATAGATTTTCTTTTATAATAGCTAGAAATATGGAGGTACAAAATTAATTAAAAAAACTATAATAGAAAAAGATAAAAATATAGAAAGACGTAAATTGAGATAATTTATGACTATATAAAACTTTGGAGTAAGTTATAATATAAAATAAAACTAAAATTTACTTAAGATGTTAAAGATTTATTGACTTTAAGAAATAAAAAAATTGAAGCAGCAAAATAAGATATTACATAAAATATACAAATTATTTATAAGGTAAGAAAAAATTAAATAATCAGTAATATTTTAATAACAAAAATAACAAAGTCATATTAATATTGATAAATCGGACAAACGAATATTTTATACGTAAATATTACAAAAACATTTAGATATAATGTGTTCAAATTATTAAGAAAATATTTTTCTATGATTTATATCTGTATTGAGTGCAGTTAGTTTAACTTTGAAAGCATAACATAATTTTGTGAAAATGCAGTCCAATTTAGAAAATAGAATGTAAGAATTATCTTAATTTGAGATGAGATTGTTTTTTTTTGAAAAATGATAAGAAAATCATATTTTGGAATATAAACAACAAATTCAGAGTTACTATTGAAATAATTTTTAATTTTTACTATATTATATTAGAGTGAGTATGGTAGAAATAGATATCAAATTCAAACAAGCTAATAAAAAGCCACATGGCAATGTAATAATATTAGATATTGAATAATATAATAGCAAATATAATAATAAATAGAGAAAAATAACAATTCAAATTTTTTATCATAGAAAAAAAGGGGTAAAACTTATCTAAATTTGAGATGAGAAATTTTTTTATATTATGATAAGAAAGGTCATAATATGGATAAGTCCATGTAACTCAAGTCTAATAGATAAAATCAAAACTAGAAATATGAATAATAAAAATAAATTAGAGATAATGTGAGGATATTTATAAACCATAAGTTTAGAAAGTAAAATAAAGTGAATATACAATACTTAAAAATATTATCAAAAAATTTAAATAATTTAAAAATTTTGAGAAAAAATAAATATTTATTAAATGATTAAAGAAATTATTTATTTATCTATATTATATTGAACCATAGTACTTGATAATAATATTAATTAAAGTTACAAGTTGTTCAAAAGCCGCATAAAACGTAATAAGACTATATATTAGATTTAAAAAAAGAAGAAGCAAAATTAAAGATACTATTAAAAACTTACTTTTAGAAATGAAAGGGAATGACTATTTGAATTTGATTTTAGAAAGTTTTTAAAAATATGATGAGAATGCTCATACTATGGATAATACCACGAATAGAAGTCTTATTTATGAAAAATAAAATATGATAAAAATAAAATTTTAAAAATACAAAATAAGTTTCTAATATCGGTAATTTTACTAATGAAAATTAAAAGAAAATTTGTATCTTAAAACTAAAAAAGAAATAAAATTTATGCAAAAAAAAATAATATGACAGTGAAAATATACTATTACATTTAGATATAATGTGTTCAAACAATTAGGAATTTATTTTTTTATGATTAAAATAAAATTTTAAAAATACATAATAAATTGCTAATATAGTATTTTACTAATGAAAATTAAGAATTAAATTTTTTTAAACTAAAAAAGAAAGAAAATTAACTGCATCTAATATAATAATTATAAGAAAACTCAATAAATTTGGAACATAATAATCAAAGAACTTATATATATTAATATTTTAGACTAATTCAAAGTTACAATTTAAAATAAAACATTGTATTATTTTTATAGGTAAAATATTAATATAAAAATAATTAAAATTTATAGTAGGGAAAAGACTGTATAAAAAAATAGAGGTAGTGTGCGGGAACTTATGTTTTATTAATTTATAAATATATAAATTAAATAATTAAATTATATTTAAAAATATTACTGATAGATTTAAATGATTAAAAAAATTCTAAATAAGAGGATAAAACATAAAAATATATTAAATTTCAAGAATAAAAAATTTATATTTATTAAAAACTATTAAAAGGATAATAAACAAGACATTAATTTAATTCTTAAGCTATAAAAGGTTATATAATAGTATAATAATTTTAAATAATACAATTATTATAAGTAAAGAACAAAAAGAAAAAAGTTTTTTTTTTTATTTTTTTTATTTTATAAATCCACTAGGCAGTATGCCTAGTGTTAGTTTTCATATATATAACATAAAGTACAGAAATGGAGGGGGACATAAACCTTACCTCCCGGTAGAAAAGGTGTACACTCTTGGTCATTCAAACTTGACGACCAAGTATGCTTAAATAGCTATGATGAGTTAGACCTATGATGATGTGATGATTGTCTATCTTATAACATCGATAGACAATCATATGTACAAAAATATTGTGAAGTGAATCTAGGTCAACTATACAAAAAAGTACTAATATTCCTAAATCTACTGAGTAAGTGGTTTGAAATAGTATCCTTCCTGTGCCATAGGATCTATTTCTAGCAAAAAATGGGAATCTTCTAATTGATGTGTCAGATAGCAAGTATTATCAATCTTCAACTTTGCTTTGGCATTGATAGCAAAGAAAGCAGAGTTGAAGATGGCTAACAAAAAGGAGCCATGTAATTGGACAGTGGTACTGGGAAAAAAGAATTTGCAAAAAATGATATTATGAATAAGACATATTTGGCATTCAGATAAAAACAAAGTGATAGTAAGAATTTTTTTAAAATAATATGATCTAATGTGCTCAAACGAAATGACATGTAGTATTACAGCGAAGCGAGATGCAAGTACTAAAATCAAGGGTTAGGTTTGCTACAGATATATAAAAAAATAGGTTGTCAACTACGAGATTTGAACAATAAATTCATACCTTGCTTCTTAATTAATATCTAATATTTATATAATTTTTATCTGAGAAGTTTATATTTTAAGATTATTTGCACATGATTCAAATAACCTACATCACAATTTGACATGACTGCACGTCGCGTAGGTACTAATAGTAGTAAGTTATAACAAGACAAATTTTATGGGAAAGTTAGCTAATATTTTGTTTGTTAAACATGAAATTAGCATAGAAAACACGCATGTTAAACCTCCTAGAATTCCAGTAAATGTAAAAGGATAAAAAAGAAACCCTAGGAAAGGAAAAAGTTTCAAACTTGAAGCAAGGACTAGAATCTTTCTAAAGAAAGTCAAACAACTTTTTCCGCACAAAATTTGCAAGAGAAAAAAAAACGCTGGTTTTGAGTACCAAGCTTCACCCTTTTCGCTTTCTAATTCAGTACTTCAAAATAATCTCATTGACTAGTAGAGAATAGAGCAACGAAAAAAAGTTACCTCAGCTGCAGGGTGCTGATAATTAAATTTTAATCAGAGGACTGAGGAGGTTTTTCTATCCCTTTTCTTTATTATGTGAAGAAGATTTAAATCGTTTTTCCAAATACTTATTTTACAAAAAACTATTTATTGTGGTTCCACTAATCTCTTTCATCAGTTTTGTTATAGGTAATAGGCTCATTTTGCATTGATTAAACTGTCAGAGCAGTGAAGCATATACAGTAAATTTTACTTTTACCAGTGTCTTGGAAAGGCAGAACATTGTTGCAAGCGGAAGACATATAGACTAATGCAAAAATAGAACCAATGTACGTGAGACACGTTTGGTTACAAGTACTATTAAGAGAAATAATCCCGGTATATAAATCTGTATTATTTCATACAACGTTTGGTTACCATATTAATTTCAGTACAACTAAGTACCTGTATAACTTTATATTATTATTTTATACCACATAGAAAGGAATAACAATACAGGATTAGATATACTTGGATAAACATTCGAATCGACAAAATTGCCCTTGAGAATAGACAACTATTGATTACTGAAACATGATTTTAATTACATTAAAAATCTCTTTTAATCTAATATGAGAAATACAGGTATCTCGCCTTAAATATGGATGTGAGAACAAAATGTCAGACGTGTACTAATAGTTCAAGCAAGTAGGTACTTAAGCTTAGTTAGTAGAAGTCTTCCTCAAGAAGAAAGTATAGAATAAATTAAGGAATGAAGAGTATAACAATCACTTCATTTTATTTAGTGTAAACATATAATTTAAAGTATACCATATATATGTGAAAAAAACAAAATAAAGTAAAGTTGATTTTTTGAAAAAATATAGATTTCTCTAGAATGTTCTAAGTGTAGTATCCTTGATATTTATCTAGTAGACACATCTAGATGTTCTAGAATGTTGTGGGAAGATAAGATTATCTAATAGACACATCTAGATATTCTAGAGTATTGTTAGAAGATAAGGTTTGCTAGAATCTTCCTTGTACATTATCTAGAATCATATCTAGAATCATCCATAGGCAAGTATAAATAGGGGGTGTCTTGTTCATTTGTAATCAAGCCAAATTCAAGAAAGTCTTCTTCGATAACAAAGTTCTCCTTTCAAATATCTCTCTTCTCTTTTTAAGCTTCCTCTTCTTTAGTTGAATTTTCCAATTTTAGTTAACGATCTTGGGCTAGCAGAAGGTCTCCAATAATACTTTTCTTCTGCTATTCTTTATATGATATCAGAGCCATAGTTGGCTTCTAGATATATTTGCAAGGTCGGGTTAGTGGTTGATTCAACTGATTTTTCTAAATAGATTTGGGTGGTCGTGCTAGTGGACTGGGGATGGAGTTATTGAACTAGTCCAACTACAAGGTATGGAAGACTTGTATGGAGTCATACCTTGTTGGTGAGGATTTGTGGGAAGTTGTCAATGGGAGTAACACAAGTCCTCCTGCTAACGCACCGGAAAATAGCAATGCGCGTAAGAAATGGAAGCAGATTAACGCTGAGGTGGAGTTTATCCTAAAGAGGTCTATTTCTCCTAATATATTTGATAATATTATAAGGTGTAAATCAGCTCATGAAATATGGAGGACCTTTGATCGGCTGTTCAACAAGAAGGATGAAGCTCGGCTACAGATTTTGGAAAATGAGTTAGCTAACACCATTCAAGGTAATCTATCTATCGCCGAGTATTTTTTGAAGGTAAAAAATTCGTGTTCGGAAATTTCTCCATTGAATCCGAATGAGGCTATCTCTGAAGCACGAATAAGAAGAATCATTATTTGTGGTTTAAATCCAAAATATATTCCCTTTGTAACATCAATTCAAGGAAGGGTTCAACAACCATCTTTAGAAGAATTTGAGAATATGCTGTCGTCACAAGAGCTACTAGCCAAACAGATGGCTGGTGTAATCAAAGAAGGGGAAGGAAATGCTCTTGTCGCTGATAAGAGAAACCTTAAAGAATCAAGAGATAGCATGCACTTTTCCTCAAGCGGTTCAAGCTCACCAGTAAAGAAGGGGGAGTTTTCCGGTAATGGTAAAAAGCTTTTAAAATGTTATTGTTGTGGCAAAGTCGGACACATAAAAAGATATTGTCGAGCCAAAGAGAGCAATATGGCTCAAACCAAGAAAGCTGATAAAGAAGAAGAAAAAGAAGAAGGCTGGGGAAAGTGTTTCGCAGCGGAGACTCGAGCAATAAATGCTATGGCTTCCATAAATTTTAAAAGAGACTGATCGTGGATTCAGGATGTGGGCACAATCTCACTGGAGATCACTCCAAATTCTCCACCTTTCTCGAATATAACGGGCATGATGTCATTATAACAGCAGATAATACAGTCCCTAATGCGGAGAAGGAACGCACTGTTGTGATCAACGAGAAGCAAAAAGACACTATCACCCTTAACAGTGTCTTTCATGTTCCAGGAATGAAGAAAAATCTATTTTCAGTTGCAAATGTTGTAGATGCTGGAAACTATTTGCAATTTGGCCCACGTGATGTGAAGTTCCTCCGAAATATCAAGGTACTCAAGGCAGATATCATTCACTCAGGTAAGAGAGGTAACAATTTATGTCTTTTCTGCCTCTAATTCATATATTGAGAAGATGAGTAGCAATGATAACACACATCTTTGGCATGCTAGACTTGGACGTCTTAGCATGCACAAATTAAAAGCCATGGTAAAATTGAATCTAGTAAAAGGTTTGCCTAACTTAAAAAATTTTGGTGGATGAGAGGTTTGTGAAGGATGTCAATATGGAAGGGCATATCGTCTTCCATTTGACAGATCCTTGTCAAGGTATAATGCTCCACTAGAACTCATTCACAGTGACTTGATGGGGCCAACGAGAACTCCTTCATTCTCAGGCTATTCTTATATGCTAATTTTCATTGATGATTTTACTAGATTCACTTGGGTTTATTTTGTGAAGCACAAGTTAGAAGTTTTCAGTAAGTTTGTGGAGTTCAAAGAAACAGTTGAAGGCGAACTCGATTCCAGAATAAGGTGGCTGCCAACTGATAATGGCGGTGAGTTCACGTTAGATTAGTTTCTTTCCTTTTGTCATCAGCATGGCATTAAAAGAGAGCTGACATGAGCTGATACGCCACAACAAAATGGAGTGTCTGAAAGGAAGATCCGACGCTTAATTGAGACATGTAAGAGTTGGCTTCATGCCAAGAATTTACCTAGAGCCTTATGGGTTGAAGGTATGAAATGTGCAGTGTATGTGATTAACAGGATGCCGCTTTCTCCAAACAATATGAAATCTCCCTATGAATTAATGTTTGGGCAAAAGCCTAGCGTGAAACACCTCTGGGTTTTTGGATCTATTTGTTATCTTCACATTTCGGATTCTCAACGGAGCAAGTTGGATGCCAAGGCAAGGAAATGCATCTTTGTCGGATATGATGAAAGAAAAAAGGGATGGAAGTGCATGGATTCTAAAACTCATCTCTTTGTTGTCTCAAGGGATGTCATACTCGACGAAGTGTTTTTGTATTATGGAGCTGCATTGGATGGAGCGAGTTCAAAAACCTTAAATAATGGAGATTCAAGCTTGCCCATTGCAAGTGCTTCTCTAGATAATACAACTGTCGAGGAGTTAAGAGAAAGGGGGAGTCCTGGACCTCAACAACATGAAACTCAGCAAGAAGATGATTCAAGTAGTTCGGGAAAGCCAAAAAGAACTATTATCAAGCCAGCTCGCTTCAGAGAAGAAAAATTTTGTCAGTACGTATTCATGTTTCTTTGTAGGACCAATTGATGATGAAGAACCTTCCTCATTCGAAGAAGTTAAAGGAGTCAAAGAGTGGGAGCTTGTTATGGATGATGAAATGAAGGCTCAGATGAAAAATCAAACTTGGAGCCTTGTTCCAAAGCCGAAGGATGTACAACCCATTTCTTGTAAATGGGCTTACAAAATCAAAAGAAGAGTAGATGGCAACATAGATATATATAAAGCAAGGTTGGTTGCTCAGGGATTTTCCCAAAAGTACGGTGAAGATTATGAAGAAACCTTCAGTCCGGTGGCAAAGATGATCTCTGTCCGTGTTGTGCTAGCCTTGGCAGCCTCGCGTAATTGGAAGTTATGGCAACTTGATGTGAAGAATGCTTTCATATATGGAGAGCTTGACAAAGATATTTATATGGAGCAACCACCCGGGTATGTTTCTAACTTACATCTGATTATGTTTGCAAACTTAAGAAGGACCTTTATGGCCTCAAGCAAACTCCACGAGCATGGTATGGTAAAATTGCTCAGTATCTACATATCTGTGGCTATGATGCATCACACTCAGATCCTAGCTTATTTGTTAAAAAACAAGGAGACTTGCATATGGTTGTTCTTCTGTACGTGGATGATATGATAATAACAGGAAACAATGAAGATGAAGTTGCTATGCTTCAAGATGAGCTTTCCATAAGATTTGACATCAAGAAGGGAGAGCTACACCATTTTCTTGGCTTAGAGGTGACAAACGTGAGCAAAGGGATCTTTGTCACTCAAGAAGGATATGCCAAGAAACTTGTTGACAAGTTTGGATTGAAGCAAAGCAAAACATGTTATACTCCTCTTGAGATAAGTACAATGTTAAGGCGGGACAAAGGCTCACTTCTTGCAGATCGCAAGCTTTTTCGAGCTCTTGTTGAAAATCTCCTGTATTTGACTATTACAAGGCTGTACATAGCGTTCTCGGTGGTATATGTCTGCAAATTTATGCAAAGGCCAAGAAAGCCCCACTTAGAAGCTGCAAAGAGGATTCTAAAGTATATCAACTCAACATCAGACATGGGCTTGTTCTTCCAGAAGAAGAATGATTTGGTGTTAGCTGGGTATACAGATGCTGATTTTGGTGGTGAATTGGATGACCGAAGATCTACATCAGGCTATATTTTTCTCTGTGGTGGAACAAGTGTTTCTTGGTGTACCAAGAAGCAAGACTCAGTTTCCTTGTCAACCACGGAGGCGGAGTATAAAGCATCTACTCTTACTGCTCAAGAATGTGTACAGCTACAAATACTTGCTGAAGACTTGCATCTACCTATATCAAAGCCAACTGTGATCTATGGAGATAATTAAAGTGCCATCAAAATAGTCATATATCTTGACAATGATAGCTTATTGAAAACAAAACAGCTCTGGATAAAAAAAAGCTTTTTAAAGAACAATGTTGTCCATCTAATATCCTCCCTACATTTTCAGCAACCATCTGTAGATACAATTCATTCACCTGACTAATAGCAATGGGCCAATTCATATTGTTAGCTGCTGTTGCAAACATATAGCATTCAAAAGTGTGTTCAGCCCCAACGCCAGCAATTCTCTCAACTATAGTGCCAATCTGAAGATTTGTACTAACGACACTATCCGTGAATTCTGGCGGAAAACACCTTTCACTGAGGTAAAGCAGAAGATAAAGAATTTCAGTCATGTTTACAAATCATCTTGTTATTTTTGCTTAAAAGGATATATATATATATATATATATATATATATATATATATATATATATATATATATACTA